>JAPMOQ010044182.1:244479-276529 GCA_026543055.1 Argiope trifasciata | reverse complement strand
TATAATGATCATTTTTTAAACTTTTCATTTTTAACTGTTCTAGCTGGCAAACAAAGTTTTGGAGCTCGACTAAATATCGACGCAAGCGTGATCTGCTAGCCTCCTGATTGTTTCAAACCAGTTTAAACTGGTTAAGGACTTAAATTAATAAAGCCAATTCATAAAAATTCAGAGAATGTATAACATGGAATTCGAGCTGTAATTTTATTTGACGACAGATCGTCAAATGTGACTACTTTCTGCATTAATTTCTAATAACCCTATGAGCGAAAAATTGATATCTAAAAAGTGTTAAAATGCCAATTTGTTGTCTACTCATTTTGAGGCCTCAAAAACCTCAAATTGAAACAACATTATATTTTCACACGATAAAACATTAAGACACGACATTGTTTTGAGGCAGAAGAAGTTTATTTGTTGTTATCGCTCAAGAACTTATATTTTGTCTTGAAACGCATTGCTGGTCAGTTGCATTAGAAACCCTTAAAGGCGTTGATTTTCATTTTATAAATTTCTTCATTGAAAAAAATGTTTCCTGTTCCTGATTTCAAAAATAACAATAATGATAAATGAAAGAATAAAAAAATATAAACTCTTTATTATGCTTTCTTTCTAAAAGATATTTTTGTACTTTTTTTTAAATATTGCATGTTTTTAGTCAAGGGAAAAATTTATAATAAACAGTTATCTACAAAAAAGAAGAGGCAGATGCAAAATTAATATCTTGTTCTTTCTTTTTTTATCATCATCGGTAATTAAAAAAGACGAAATTCAATTAAAATTTTCTTCAGTTGGGTGGGCGGGTAGGTAGAGAATCCAATAAAAAATGTCATCTCCTGTTTATGTTTTATGAAGGCATCCACTTTGTGTCAAATTAAATCCTTCATTATTTTAGTGTAAAAGAGTCTTTAAGCTTCTGATAAGTGTTTATACGATGCAATCTATCTGAGATAGAAGAAACTAAAAAAAAATATAAAGAAAAGGATTATTATTAACTCCCATACAGCCAGCCCTACGCAGTCTAATTATTTAGAACAGCTTAAGAAGTGAAAAAGAAGTAAGAAGTAAAGCTAAGCAAAAGGGAAAAAATCTTCTTTAATTAGGTGACAGTAATGTTTTTGTTTTTAATTTTTTCATATAATCTGATCAGTTTTATGGTCCATCGGTTTAATTGCGATATTTCAGCAGCTTTAATCCTCGATAAGGTTTTTTTAAAAGCGTTTTTTTTATCTGCAGTTGTTCATACCCATCAAATATGATTAGATACAAAGTTTAATAAATCATCAAAATACTAATTGCCCGCTGTGCACAATTAATCTTGACAGCGGTCTGATCATGCACGAGTCTCCATTAGGATTTTTTTTTTTACATAATTGGATGATGTGATTATGCATCATGAAATTCAATCAGCTGAAGATCTATTTGGCTGGAAATTATATCTTTTAGTTTGAATCATAATAGAATAGACGAGCCTAATAATGAAAATACTAGAGTTAATTATGCGTGTTTAATTGAATTTCAAAGCCAGCCTTTTAAAATTGCAGTTATCTGAGCAACTCATCCGTTAAAAAAATTTTCATACTATAAGTTATTAAACAGGATTGAAAAAAAGTTGGTATTTCTTAAGAATATTTTATTCAGATTTTAAATTTTTTTCATCATGCATTGGATTCCATTGTTGGAATTCAATTTATATTTAAGGATTTTGCTTGTCGCGTCATTGTATGAATTATAACCAAAAATTCGTAATTTCTCGAGGAGCTACTTCTTTTTCCTTTGATTTTATTTATTCAGGATCAAAAATTATTTTTCAAAATAGTTTCTATATTTCAATTCTATCGTTAGAAGAAATTTGAAGTAAATAATGATAAATAAATTTATGTTGCATCGTTTTTAAAAGGATCCTTTTGATTTGTTGGAGTTGATGGTTCGAAAAATTTCAATTAAATAACTGCGGAGTTTGCTTTCTTAATAACTTTCCTAGAAACACATTTTTAAATTTGACATTTTTATAAACATATTATTGTATTTTAGAAACCTTAAATGGTTGTGACTATTATGTAATGTATTTATCCCTTTTGCAGTCCATATTTTTATACATATCATTTTATCACAGAAAAAAAGCAACGGTATTTAAAAATGGGAAAACATGATCAAAAGTAGGTTTGGAGCATTGATTCACGACCGGATGAGAGATACCATTACTACCAAATATTTTAATTTAATAGATAATTCATCAAGATAATTCGAGATAATTTAAAATAACTTTTAGATAGAGATAAGATAGAGATAATTTTTAATTAGAGACGATTTAAGATAGAGATAATTTTTAAAAAGAGATAGTTTAAAATAGAGATAATTTTATTAATTTAAGAGATAATTCATTCATCCTTTCAGGTATATACTCATGCCTTTCAAAACTTTTTAAGGCTGTGTTGATGGAAAATTCTCGGCTTCAAAATTGGAGGGCTTCAGACTCGAGATTGTCGATCTCGTTATCTGTCAGATTTAAAATTATGAAGTAAGTCCCAAAATAGCCCTAGTATTACTTTAAAATGGGAAGTTAATATAACTTAACTAACTCAATATTTTTAATTTTTAAATCAAAACACTTAATCAGCAATACAGCCCAACATCATCACTATATATAGAAAACCACATTTTTTAAAATTTAATTCCTATTCAGGACAAGAAAGAAATTTTTGGTTTTAGTTATTTTTTATTAAATAATTATCAATAAAATTATTAAATATCAAAAAATGACTGATTTTCGAAAGAACTGAACTCGTGTTTTTCACATTCAGGTGAGTAATTCTGAAATCCTTGCATTTAACCGACAGAGACTGTTGATTGCAGCTGTCATTTCAAACTGCTTCTATTTAAAGTATTAAAATCTGCTGAAATTTAATGAATGAATGAATATTAAAAAAACTGTATTAACATCATGAGTTATCCACCACAAGTTTCAAAAAACGTATTTGAACTTTAGTAGATGAATGAAAAGTATGTTATTAACGATCGAACAAAATATATGTACATAGGAAGTGAGTGAACTAATAGTCGGAATTGAAATAATTAGCAAAACTAAAAATATTAGACTCAAATCGCAAGTATCATACCAATTTCTATTTTACGTGAAAGTTAATGATATTTTAATTAACCGTCGATAATCATTTCCCCTTTTCACGTCCATTTTTGAAAGATAAGGCAAAATGAAAATTAGAAAAAGCCTCCAATCTTAACAAGCGAACCGATTTTTTCAATTGCCGTAGACAATTAATGTAGCTATTCTGTATTCAAAGCTAAGAAACCAGAATTTTTTATAAGTCACGCAATCATAATTAAATAAATAATTTCTTTTTTTTATTAGCTATGTTTCGGCTAAATAAGTTAGCATATTAATACTGTTAACATGGGTGCCGAACGTTACCTGTATTAATGAGTTTAATTTAGTTGTATCAATCAATTTCAATGAATTACACAAGAAACACATTTTTTTATCTACCTAATAATGATTTAGCACTTTTACATAATTTATATTTCAAAATGGGAAATTATTCTATTCGTTTAAGCAGAGGGATGTGTCAGAATGTTTGTTTTGCAATTATTGTTTGAAATTTCAAAGCGAAATGGTAAGGGGAGTAAATGATGATACATGGTATATTTAGGACTCAGATGCATTCATATAAATCAAAAACATTTGAAATTGGTTCTATTGTAGTGACTAGGGAAATTTTATGTTGAGTGTTTGCATAGAAAATGTGCATTGGACGAGTGTTATTCCAGTTTTTTTTTAAACGTGGTGTGTTGAAAAAGGGTAGGTTATCACTATTTCAAAATTTCTTATTTGTGACTCAATGTAGACTGATTTATCAATTTTGTTTTATTATTTTAAATATGTAGGTATCTGCATGTACTAAAATGTTGATCAATTGAATTTGTTCACATTATTTCACATAGTTATTTCTACCAACGACTCTAAAATAAATCGCAAAGTTTAATTTAATGTTTCCAATTTTGCGAGCTGCATTAAAATTTATTTTTAAATATTAAATGAATATTTTGAATTACAATATGTTGTGACGTAGACAATGCTTGTAAGTATTTCGTTAGAAATTTGCATATTAACAAGAGTTAGAAAGAGAATATTACAAGGTTTGTTTAAATTTGCTGAATTTGTCCTAATTTAAAATATTCAATAGATAATTAAGGTATCCGACTACGTTCGAAGGAAAAATTTTGAAAAATTGTATTTTTAGAAACTATTTATGGTTATTACATGTATTGTCAATTATAAACTCTATAAATACAAAAAAAAAATCATTTGAAAATATAATATATTTTGAGAAATGGGAAAATATATGGTAAATTTTAATGAAATTTATCCAAAACGGTTAACACTCTAAGCAAAATGGTAATGCAGCAATCCGATTTTTCTTTCTAAGCAAGTTATAGAATAATACAATGATGAATAAAATTAACCAACATCTAAGAAAAACTTTGAGATTAAAAAAAGTTATGGGTAAAAATATACGTATATATGTATTTTTTCCATAAATTCGCAACTTGTTTTTTCTAAAAATACCTACAAATAAAAAAAGTATTTCACCAATAATAAAACTTTTGGTCCATTTCATTGCCCACATTATTTTAAAATACACGCTGATATTTTTCTGAAAATACCTGTATTAGTTTTGGCTATAACATGTTAACGGTGGAAAATTCGCATGAAAATTAAAATTAAAGACAAATTTTGGCTGAAAAAATATGACCTAGGATGATAGGTCAGACCTTCCTTTTCCTTAAAAAGATAAGCTGTTTTGGAAGGCAGAAAATCTGAACTTTAAAAAAATAACGACTAAAAAATCGTTAATGTGGTCGATAAGCAGTGTTTTTAACGTAGTTGGATACCTTAAGACTTCGCAAATTGAAATTATTTTACCAGAAACAATTAAAAATCCCAGAATTCCTTATGGATCCGCTCCACAACAATACCTGAATTTTTGAGCTCACGTCATACTTTTAACTATGGACAGATGAAGACTGCGGCTATTTTATAAAGCAACGCATTTTGTGAATATGCATTTATAAATATCTACCAAAAAAAGATGAGATGTGGTTTTCATGATTGAATAGTGATTCAGATCTGGCGTTCGCGATTCTTTAAATCCTAGGAGCCATAATGAAATACCTTCTGTTCCTTCGATACCCAGTTCTACTGAAGAACCGTCTAATGTGCGGTTTTTCTGCCCAGGACAAACCTCCTCTCGCTGGTGTGATGTGGTGCGAAGCTGGGAGATGCCAGCTCAGGTGTCCTCCTCATCATCTGACCGTGGTTCAAAATTACGAAACTCCACCCCAAAATATTCCTAATGTTTTAAAAAGAGACGTTAATACAACTAAACTAATCTTTGATTTCTGTATTAATAATAGCACGCAGCCGCTACTTTTAAGAAGTTGATGCTTTTGTTTTTTTAAAAAGAAAACTGCAGAATATAGTTTTCTTTACAATCTTCCCATTCATATTTAATACACAGCAATACAATCAAGTTGAATTGATATAAATGCAAAGTAAATGTTCAACCATAAGGCTGCAAAAGCTTAAATTGTTCATTAGACAAACTTCTAAATAACTGGAAACGAACAAAATGAATTGATATTAAGAAAATTTTTGGCTTCATATTAGAATGCACTGACGTAAGAGCCAAATTTGGTTATGCACCAAACATATAGTTAATGTATAGATTTATAGTAACGTATAAAATTGTTATAATTCTAAAACATTTTGAATGAATATTACAGACGATTAAATCTTATGAAAACATTTAAAACAAATAATTACTCTCACCAAAATAAGAAATCAATATTCCTTCAAATTCAATCCAAAAGTTGAAATAACTTTGTTAGGACATAACATAAATGAGACCACAAAGAAATTGAGACAAAGAAAAATTCGGAATATAATTTTAAGAGAAAACATAGGGATATAAATTAATGTAGCTTTTTATTGGATTGTTCGGAAAGTCATTTCGTATTTTTTTGTCAAAATGAAAAGAAATTTTCGTTTAATGAATAAATTATTTATTAAATTATAAAATTGTCATTCTGGTCTAATAACTTTTGCCATATTTTTGGTAGTAACATGATTACACGCTCATAAAAGTTTTGGTCTTTGCTGTAAAAAAAAACTGATCGAGGTGGTTTTTGGCCTCCTCATTTGAAGGAAAAATTTTGCAAATCAGTTCTGGTACTGATGTATTGTTAACACATCTTCTCCACACATATTGGCTAATTTATTTCTGGCTTGAACAGCATTTTTACCTTTTATAGCAAAAAAGAAAAAAATGACGAAAATGCTGTTTATTGCTCTCCATATTTAAAAGGGCACCATCCAAAAACTACTGCGAAGAATCAGCTGCACTTTTTCACACTCAAGCCTTGCTATATCAGCTCTTAAAACATAAAATGATTTTGCGGTTTAAGTATGAAATTTAGTGCGAAAAATGCAATTAAATCCTTTGTCAGGAAAAAACGAAATTACTTTCCGAACAACCTAATAACTCGATGCTTATATAAGTTACTCCATTATTTACCCTGTCATAGACAGGGTAAATAATGTCATAGGATAAAAGGCTTTAAAACTGAGCCAACGAAATGGGCTCTTTTTCAATTTTTTACTTCTCAGTGGCTTTATCGATGGAGGTTTATATGAAGAGTCGTTTTATTCTTGAAAAGTAGGAGGATTTTTTTTTCTACAATTTCTTTCGGATAGTAATCTATGGTAACTTCAAATGCAGATGACGCAAATTTATTGTTAGTTTCACTTGGCATAGATTCCGATTAGGAGTTTAAACTTAGCAAATTGTTTTATACACATTGTCTACAACGGTATTTTATGCACATTTTTGAACTCTCTAGATACATTTTATTCATTTATTTATTAAGTTTTAACTATTACTTATTTCACAGATTTGAATAATGCTTGATATAGAGTGTGGTATTTGGAAAAGCATATTTCCTTGTATAATGGCATTCGGCAGTGTCTTGTTTTAAGACATTGATGACCGCTCACGAATTTTCTCGTGTTTCGCGTCACAACTTTTATGGACCACTCACGAGTTTTCTCCCTTTGCATGTCCCATCTGTTACTGCTTTATTAATAAAAAAGTCATGAGGATTTTAGAACTTACAAGTTTGTACAAAAAACATGCTGTGACAGACGTATTTCTTACAGATTTCTTTGCGATCCTTAGTATTTTACATACTTGCCTCTGGTTGGTAATGCACTGAATTAGCTGAAAAATATACGAAAACGAGATATCTCGTGACTCTATCACAATGTTCGTAACCTGTACTCAATGGGATAACATTGATTTTATCATCTTCTTCCTCTTTGTAGAACGAGAAGCATTTCTAATCTACGTAATATCAAAGATTTGTAAAAGATATTTGGTCCACAAATTAAATATTTCTGTTTGAGAAGAATTATTATAATCAACTGTAAGCCTATTTTTATATGTCTTCTTTATAGTAACTGTTTTAACACATGATGAATTCTGTATTGTTGAAGGAACATTACAAATCTGCATAAATGCTTTTTAAAAAATTAAGTAGTAGCAAGCTTTGTAAAATCACACTAGATTTAAAACTAGATTTAGAATAAGTTTATTTATATGTCAGGGAATCATAGATAGAGCTTTCATGAGTTTGTAGTTTGACTAATTTCAGTATTTCAGGATAAGACATTTAATTTTTCATTTTTGTTCCTAGAAATTCTTTCACCAATTGGTAAATTGTGTATTTCCTAGAAGGAGAGGTACGAATTTTATGTAGAGTTAGATTGAATATTTCTTTAGGGCTTCTTTTAGATGTAGCTCATGCCCAAGATATTTCGAATTCTTCATCAAAATGCCTTTCGTTTGATTCCAAATCGTCTTCCTATTCCACATTTAAATTTATACTCTAAGATAATCGTGATAGTAGTAAATCTTCCTGTATAACTGCTTTCACAGTAATTTTTCAGGAAATTCCCTAATGAACATTACTGATTACCACACCTGAGCAATGCTGAACATTTCAGAGAAAACACTGTCAGATTTCAGCACAGTTTAGTTATATTAACTTCCCATTTTAAAGCAACAGTAGGGCTACTTTTGGGCAGACCTCGTAATTTTGAGCAACTCTCAGATGACGATGACGATACTTGAGCTGGAATTACACTAGAGGGAGGACTTTTGGCCTCGATGGATTAAACTTTACCAAAACCTCTTACACCATGGTTTTTAGGTGTACTCGGAAATCTTCCGAGTCAGAAGTCGATACCTTACCACTAGGCCATCGTGGCCACTCAATAGATTTCAGTACAATTAAAAGAATAATGTGCTCTCCATTGACAGTGAGAAGAAAAAATATAATTACTTGATTCTGAAATCACATGATAAGCCTAGATGCCATCAAATCTATTCTAATATAGAGCTACATATTATTTAATATAATGCATCTATTTCCAGCTATTACTGTTTTCTCTTTGAAGATGTTTAAAAAATTGAGAATCCTATTGCTGTGGAGCATTTAACATGATTATGAATTAACAGAATTTCTATGGTATTTTCTTCCACCTCACATGTATCAATATACAAATTTATAATTACAGCCAGTTTGATTATGGATTTGCATTAAAATTTGGTATAAATCTATAATTTTGGCTACTGCGCCATAAGTAAAATTTATCCATTTAATCTTTTGCATTTTATTCTTATCGCAGATGGCGTATCGGTAGTCCAATTTTCAATCAGAATTCAACAGTAGATAAATAGAACATGTTATAAATTCCACCCTTTAAGATTTCTGATATTTTATCCTATTATATTGCCGAAATTCCAAAAAGTATTTTATTAAACTCTAAATTTTATATTTAATGAATGCTTCAAGCTTTCAGATTAAAAATTTTCGATTACTGAGTCATTTTTTTTATGTGTTTGTAACATAAGTTTTAAAAAACCCTCTATTCCTCAGATTAAAGGCTAATGAATACAAAAGCATTTTGCTACATGCAATATTATTCCTTTCATTTCTATCTAAAACGGAATACCTCATTTTATACATGTTCACAAGGATTAGCTCAGCAATTACCGCAATTATACAGAAATTCCGAAGAAGAATTCTTTTGAATCTCCCCATTCCAAAAACGACGTTAAACAAATTATAGAACAGAGATAAAAGTCCAACATATTTAATTAGAGGACCTTTCGTTCCTTTAATGAGGAGTAATTAAGGTCAAAGACAAATTTTACCCCGACTCTGAAATGTTGATTGGCTCGAATCTAATTTTAATTATCAAAAAAAGGATGACGAAAGTAGTATAAGAAAGTAAAGTATTAAATCACTTGAAGAACATAGCAAAATATCTGCATTTTGGAAACTGTTCAATTTGATAAAATAACGAATATTTCTTGTTATTTTTTATATGACATAATTAACGTACACAATTCCTTACTGATTATTAAAATAACTTATCAGGACATTGTCTTGCAATGTATTTGACGTTTTTTTTTTCTATCGTAACTGTTTGAACTGTATATTTTTCGAAAATATTTTGCAAATTTAAATTCTTTATGTCATTTTTTAATGGAATTGGATTCTTCAGCTCCAATAGTTTGGCGGTAAAGTATCGCTTCTTGACTAGATGTTTCCAAGCTAAGATCTGATATCATTGGGGATACATTGTGTATGTGAGTTTAACGAACACAAGATTTAGAATCAAGGACCGAGTAACATCTTGATATTATAGCACGAAAAATGTGATAGAAGAATCTTGGATGAAGTATTGCCCTCGTTACCGTCCTTACTATTGACCAGAGTAACGAAGTCTGTCTCAAAATAATTTTCATTTCCATCAAAATGTTACGCTATAGAATTGAATTAAAATAAAGCTGCAATGAAATGATAGCGTTTCACAACATCACCCAAATATATATATATATATATATATATATAAGCTGGCCATAAATTGGAAATATATTTGATTGATTTATAGATGCTTAATATTTGTTTGAAAGCTAAGCAAAATTTTTCCAAGATGTGTCAAACCAAAATATTGCCTTGCGAACTCAAATATATTAATTCGTACGAAAATAAAATTAAAAAAAAACTTAAACAGTGAAAAGCGAAAACATTATTAAATTTATCAGTTTTTTGTCGTAATGAGTTATCTTAATAATTAGATTATTAAAATCAAATTTTATTGCTGACTAATATTTATTCAAGATATCACAGGATGAAATTATTTTGAACTTTTTTCCTAATGAATAATCAACTATTTAATCAACTTACACAAAGGCTTCATTGATCCCTGAATGGTAATGTTAGTCAATTTCTTGCTTGCATTCATTTTAAAATGTGGGCTTCTCTAATTGAAGACAGAGTATTTCATTTAAGCGAGTTCAAACTGTTGTAATATGAATAGCGTTTCCTTAATATAAATTTTATCATTTAGTATTTTGTATTTCTTTAAAAAAAATAGAAGCTGAAGGAAGGATTTTTTAAAATTTTAAAACATTAGTTGAAGTATTTCTGGTACTTTTAAAGTATTATGCTCTTTTGCATAATATAAAATATGCAATATATATATATATTTAAAACATAATCTAAATACTTTTAAAATAAAAACAAAAAAATAATTATCTGTTTTCAAAATATATTGCTGTATAAAATATATTACATAAATATTACAAGAAATGTAATTCGGAGAAGTAGTATAATATAATTGTGATTAGGCCACAGAATTAACATTCATCATATAAATGAAATAAAATTAAAATCATCGCAATGTTATGGATTGAATAAATGAATAATTCATAACGGTTCATTGGCTAAGATAACAGCCATTTTTTATTTCTTCTTTATTTATAAAAAACTGACATCTTAAGAAAAAAGAATTTGAATATTAATTATGTAGGCGTAATCACAAATTAATGTATTAATCAGTTCTTGGTGATATCAATGGAGTTACAAATATTACAAGAATTGTACTTGAGGTATTTTGCCGTGTCCCCCCAAAGTAGTTTCTATCAGATGAAGAAAGATATAAAAGAAATACAAGAAATAGGCTTCAAACAATAATTTAATCAGGCAAAATAATCAAATAAACTGTTGCCAGATAAGTAATCATTAAAAGCTGTTCCAAGAAACTTCATTTTAATATCTTCCAAAACAATTATCCTACAAAAATAATCTTGCATCTTAATTCTCAATTAATTATCTTTGTAATGATATAAATTCCATTTCCTTGAAAATTTTATTTTATTTTAAAAAAGTTTTTAATTCCTTTGGATACATTAACTGTGACAATCTTGATAAATGCTCTGTTGGAGTTCAAATTTATCTATCAAAACATTCCATCACGCATTTTTACCTCCCTAGGTAGAAGAGAAGGGTTAGAAGCCAGTTTTATAAATAAATAACCAGGTCACTCTACTATGCATTCGCCCCCATGCATGTTTTTTCTTACAGCAACTAGGTTGAAGATCTCATGAAATAGCTGCCGAACTGACCCGATCAAGGCATGATGACATCGAAGACAAATAGGCGAATTCTGCATTCCTGCATGATTACCTTTTTAAAAATAAATAAGTGGAAACATTACAAGTTAATTTTTTTGTCCTTTCAGGTTATTTTTCTCCTATTGTTTCTCTTCTCAACCTAAAAGTAAAACAAGCAATTCCCAGAATCCCAAAGTATTTGGTTAACATAGTTAAAAAAATGACGAAATAAATGCATGAGTCGAAATTAAATAATATACGAGCGGTGATCCAAAAAACGTTTGCAAGCAGCAGTATTTTGAAAGCAGGTATCCTGCATGGGAATATTGTTGCCCAAAATGCAGAAAGATGGCCCTAGTTGTCTTAGACCGGTCGTTCGAGCAGATAGTATTAGTACTGAGACCTCAAACAGCGACAGTAATGGTAATAGGTCTAGAGAAGTGGATTCGCATAAAGATGCTAGCCTTGATACTATTTTCTGTGGACCAAAAACGTGTCCCCATGAAACATTTACAGAAAATCGTTGAAGTGTATGGGGGGCGAATTGGCGAACATGTGGAGAATTGGATCATTCTTTTGAAGTGGGCAGAGGGATTATTGGAAACTTTGAGATGGAAGGTTTAATATCACGACGCCATACAGGCCTGATTTCGCTCCCAGTGACTATTTCGTTTCCCCGGCATTGAAGAAACACTCATCTGAAATAAGGTTCATATCAGACGATAATGCTCTAAAAGGTATCGAGAACTGGCTTCATAGCCAAAGACATGATTATTACCAAGACAGGTTAAATAAATTGGTCCAAAGTTGTGATAAATTTCTCAACTGCTTTTGTAATTATGCAGAGAAGGGGCAACCACTTATGTCTTTTAATTGCATTTGTATCCGGAGTCTATTGTTAATACAACATTTTTCCTTTTGCCTTGTAAACTTTTTTGGGGATCATCCCACGTAATTTAAGTGCAAGAAGCTGTGAGCTAATCGCTTTGCTACGGTTTATATATAAAATATTATGTATCTAAACATTGTAGTATCAATATGCTCAGCTCTGGAATTTTTTTCAAGTCTCTAATTAGTATTTTAATTAATTAAAAATTTCATGAACTATGACATTTTTTTCGCGATAGCTCCCGACCATATTACAATAGAAAAGCAGTTTTTACATTGCTTCAAATTCAAAATTTTATTATTCAATGTCTAAAGTATAAGATACAAAGAGACTATTTTTTAAATCTGGTTTCATTCTGCAATTGTGCAAGCATTTCCGATTCATTTTACTATATGATAATGATAGATTATAAGCAAGAGCAGTAGAATGTAAGACGATTTTGTGATGTTCTACGGTGAATTCAAGCAAAGGTATGTCCAAATTTAAAAATTGCATTTATATATAAAATGTATATTAACGAAAAATCAGTTTCCCTTTTAAAATTTAATACTTATAATGTAATAATAGTATTTATAAGCTCTGCACTTTTTGTAAATTCTGTCATGTATGATTCTTCATACTTGATGAAAAATCATTCGAAACGGTCGGGGAAATCAAAATAATAATCTTCATCAATTCATGTCAGCGAAGACGCTATTTATGAAAGGAAGAAAACCGAGGATTGGATTGGTCACTTTTTCAGTCTCTTTTGACCTCTTCTTCTTTCATAAAAACAATTTAATATCCCATTAGTTGAGAAAAAACATTAAAAAAATTTAATAGGAAATAAGTCAAAATAAGTCATGTTCAATAGGTTAAAAGTAATTAAATTCAATAAATGCTAGGTTAATAAATTTAAACAAATTTTAATAAATTCTAAGTAATTGATATTTAACTGAGTTTTAATAAATTCAATTCACTTTTAATAAGTATAAGGAAATAAACCGAATAAATTGAAATAAATAAATTAAAATTAAGGAGGCACAATTTAACGTGTTATTGTTTATATCACTATTATTATATCTTATAAACATATCTCGGAAGACAAAATCTAACGCCATATTTGTTTACGGATGATGTTTCACATATTAAATCAGTTATCATATTAAATCTTCAACATCAAAATATATTCTATCATTTAAATTGGTTTCTATTTTCGTAAAATAAATCAATAGATTTTCTTTATTTCATTTTTTGATAAATAATAAATAAAAAAAACACTTGCTTTTAAATTAAAATCATTCGCATTTTACTCTCATAATTAAATTTTTAGAATTAATTTCCTCGTAGAACTGGTAGATCAACACTCATTCCAAGCAAATTATGCAAATGGAATTTAAAATGCGTCCCGATTCAAATAATGGAAAATAATAAATTTGATCATCTGACGATATGGAGTAGTTATTATAAAAGAAAAAGTCTTTCGAAAAATTCTCTTTCATGAATTATGGATATCTGAAGAAAAGAATGAACAAAACAAATCATGCAAAATGGTTTTTTCAGGGAAATGTGGTAATATAAATTGAGGTGATAAAAATGATTTAGATAGGCTAAGAAATGCGGAATGTGTGTTTCATTATAGGAAAAGAAAGATTTAAAAAAAAACTTTCTCTGCAAATAGAAATTGACCTTTTTCGTGACTTCTGATAGAAATTTTTCAGTAGTTTCAATCTTCTAAAGTTGTTTATTTTTTCTTATAAATTGATTTTAACGAAATAGATTGAATTTTAGATACAAATTTAGCACTTGAAGATTTCCTATTTGCTATTTTTCAAAGAAAAAAAATTTCCACGATGCATTAAATATATGCCTTGGCAATACATAAGATTTCTTTTTCTAAAATAAAGCAACTTAGATGGGTTTTTTCAGTTGTAAGAAGTTGAGAATAATTCTTATACATGGATTTCAACACAGAAACATTTTCGTAACTATACCTTCTCATACAAATTCTTTTTTGGAGTATAATCAGCGAAGTTAAAATCAAATTTTGATTTAAAAAATTGAATTTTATTTTAAGTGGCAGCAGTCATTTAATTATATGGCCAAATATAGTTCAGGAATAATACGCTTTTTAATTTGAAGATAATTATTAATATTTTTCTTTTATTTGGTATTATTATTAAAGCATTTCCAATTTATATTTATACATAAAATGGTGATAAGATTGTCTGGTATAAAAGTCTATAAATAAAGTAATAAAGCTTGTTCTTGAAATCACCCTCACAGAACAATATGTGGTTTGTTCAAATAAATGACAGTTAAACAACAACATTTGAAATTTATTTTAATCAATTAATTGAAACAAGTAAACACCATTTCAAAGTATCCAAACCTTTTTATTGATTAAAATAATAAATTAATCTTTCAAAAATGAATACACAAAGCAATATAAGCAAAATAAATTTGAAAATATATGTGTCATTTTTGTAAGCAAATAAAAATATTGCTTACAGAAGAGAATTCAATTTTTAGTCCAATATTACATACTGTGATAATGTTTTTTCATTGATAAATATTTTGATTTATTGATTTGTGTGACTATGATTATATTAATATGTTGAGCTTTATTTTATTCATTATTATATAGTGCGAACAAAAAGTGCACACAATATTGTTACAATACATACACTACACTACTGACCAAAACTATTTCAAATTAGAGAAATTTCCCGTTTGTTTAAGAAAACACCCCTTCCCCCAAGTAATATCGATCATTTAAAGTGATACTTTATAGTGTAAATGTGGCGGAGAAGTTTCAAGCTATTGAGTCATCCATTATGAAGAAATCTTCTGTAACGGTTGCACCATCCAGTTGATTTATTATAAAATCGCTCCGATTGCAAATGATTTCATTTCGTTTGGTGCGCTGTCGAATTGCGTTCACCGTGCATTGCTTTTCTATTTAAACTGTTCATTTCTGTTTAAAATGTGAAAATTAACTCGTAAGGTTGTAGTTTTAATTTTAATTTAGATAGAATAAATTTCAAATGCTAGGATTACTCATTGGTGCGATTGCTACGAGTCGATTGTATCAAGCCTCATGAAGAGGTTTAAAATCGAGGGAACCATAAATGAAAGGTCTAAGTAGCCATCCAAGGTTTTCATCCAAAAGTGCTAATACTACGATCTTGAAGTAAAAAAAAGATTTGCAAATTTTTCTACACTTGCAAGAGAATGGAATAAATCCACATCTTCCATTGACAGTCCCAGAGGAATTAGGTGGAGATTCTGCAAATGTGGTAACAAGGCACAAATACGAGGGTGGTTCAAAACTTTTTTTAAACTTCACTATAAAAAATAAATTTATTTATAACTTTTCGAAATACAAACCTTTGGCTGCAATGCATTTGAGAAAACTATTCATCCATTCGGGAAAACTATTCTTTAAATGATGAGGATCATCCATCTTTGCTTAGTTTAGTTACATTTTTTATTTATTATTATAACGTCCCGTTGTAAAGCAACACTAGGGCTATTTTGAGACGGACCTAGCAACTTTGAATGACGCTGAAATGGCGAGGACGACACCTGAGCTGGCACCCCCTCTACACACCACACCAGCGGAGGATGTTTTGCCTAATAGATTTAACGTACAAGAAACCCCCTTACACGACGGGTCTTCAGTAGAATCATTCTCGAGCCTGAAACAAACCAGTTCCGAAGACCTTACCACCATGCCACCGCTTCCCCATCTTTACTGGTCCAGCTGCTTTTGATATCCTGTCACGGCTTCTTCCGCACTGCAAAATCTGCTTCCCTGCATTTTATTTTTAATTTTTGGGAACAGAAAATGTCACAGAATACAAAATCTGGTGACTAGGGAGAGTGTGGTAGAGTTTCGATATTTTCTGCTTCAGGATAATCCTTTGTTTTCTTTGCAAAATCAGCTGACGCATTGTTATGGTGCAAAATCATCACACACCTTCCGCGTTTGGGCCTTTTTTGACACCACTGTTCCAGCACTTCTAGAAAACGGTCACATACCATTCTGCTGTAACTGTTTTGCTGTCTTCCAGCACTATGGTGACAATAGGCCCAGAGTACGAAAAAAATGTTGCCACCATTCGCTTTCCGACACTTCTTGTGCTTCTTACCTTGCTTGGTGGCGGTTCATCTAGAAAACAACAGGTCATGGACAAGCGGCTTGTTTCTGGCTTTAGTTGGTAAATCCACATTTCATCGCCTGTTACTATGTCCAGACACCTAAGTCTTTGCTATAGTTGAATTTAATTTTCATCATATGGCATTATTCCACACGAGCATTTTTTGGGTTTAACTCAGTGTGTAAGGGATTCGTCTAGAGTGACACTTTCGCAACAAAAGGTGATCACGCAATATAGCATTGACGCTCTCGGAACTGATATTTAGGATGCTACCTAAAAAACAATTCTGAGAAAACGGTTGGAGTGGTCCAAGTGCATAAAAATCCGAGCATTTCGGAATGGATACAAATTAAATATATAATTAAAGTCACCTTTCTTTAATGTTTGACAAGCCTGGCCATCTATGAAAGAACAATATGAAATTGGAATGCCTGTCTTGTGCATCAAAACACCCAGAAAGCATAATGGTGTGGAAGTGCATGTCATATCAGTCAAACGGACGACTTTGTTTTGTTCAGGAAACCATAAATAGTAACAAGTATGTTGCTGTACCGAAAGATTAATTGCTTCACAGAGCTTGTGAGATGTTCCCAGAGCAGAAATAATTATTTCAGCAAGATGTAGCACTCTGCCATGCATGGAAAAAGACAAAACAAACTTTACAATTAATTTTAAATTTCATTTCATTTAAGTTCTGACCTCTGTATTGACAGATTAATCACTTTAAGTTAAGTTTGTAATTGCAAAACATGGTATTCATGCTCTCGCTTAGCCAGGAAACTCACCAGACTTAAACCTCATTGAGAAATTTATGGAACATAATAGGAAAGAAAATAGCTGAGAATCATTCTAGAACAAAACGAGAAGTTCAGGAAACAATGATAAAAGTTTGACACCATTAAATACCGAAAGAAATCTTGCAAAACCTTGTCAATTCCATTTGAAACATTGTGACTGCTGTGATCAAAACCAAATATTAAATATTTTTTAGTTAGCTTGAACTCCTTTATTACCTTTTCTGAAAAAAAAAAAGAACTTTATATTATTCCATGGAATCAAAAGTGGTTCCAATACTTGTATATTTTTTTACATTTTATTCTTTTTGAAATTAAAAAGCCTTTTTTTAAATTAATAACTTAATTTTACCTTGTTTTTAGACTAATTTAACTTACTGACATAAAGATATAATTATTTAAATAAAAAAAAATTACTTTATCAAATTGGGAGCTTTAAAAAATGAAATTTCTCAGACTTGCAATACTTTTTATCAGTAATATATATATATATATATATATATATATATATATATATATATATATATATATATATATATATATATAAAAAAAATATAAAGAAGAAGAGAGAGAAAAAAAAATAAAACCTTAAAATGCTTTTATGTAAATTTTTTAAAAAACTTATTGAAAGTAAAAAATAATTGTAAGGAAGTAAAATGTATAGTACAAGAAAGTTTATTTCTTGCATTTTAATGTAATGTAAGAGTGCTTTTTGCTCAAGAATATGCAGCCTAGTTTTTTAGGAAACGTTTAAATTCTGATCATTTTTTATTAATAATTTAATTTTAAAAATTAAAATTCCCTTTCTTTCTTAAAATAAATTATGATAGAAAGAAATACACTCCTAATTAAAATCAATATTTTATGTTACAAAACTATTAACAAAATTATTTTCACTCTATGCGCAGTTCACAAACAATATGCCAGATCGTAATTGAAACTGCTTTATTAATCACATTTTATCCAAAAAAGAGTTTTTTAAAGATATTTTAATAATATTGTTTCCAATTTTACCGTTTAGATCATACTACTTGATCATGCCATGTTAAAACTATAATTTGAGAGCTTAAATTTAAATAAATGAAAATTATATTTTTATGTTTAACCGGAAGAATTTATTACCAATATGTAGCAACTATGTTTTATGTTTCTGTTCATACAAAAGCATTTATTCCTATTTGTTTTAAGCAATTACTTGTGCAAATATAACATTGATCTTATGTGAGGGTAAACATTTAATTTTTTCCTTTGAATTATTTTTAATAATATTATGGAAATCAGAAAAAGTAATTGAACGTAAAATAAATCTAAATTTTGGCATATTAGTTAAAATTAAAGAGATTAAAGTAAATAAAAAATATCATTTAAAAATTGTGTTGATAAAATTTTGAAGTTAATAGAGGAGTAAGGAGGAAGATAATTAGAAGACATAAATCTAGTTCCTTTGGAATTAAAATCACGACAGGAAGTCAAATAAACCAATTCGTATAAGTACCGGAGTAAAAAATAAGATGGTCATTGTGACTATAAGAGACGACAAACAGAGGCTAGGTTCTAAGGAGCTTAAACAAACTTGCCGTATTCAACTCGCCTTTCACCTTTTTCCCACAGCAGGTAAGTACCGTCACTGAAGTGATTGCAACTGGAATCAACAACAGTGCTAAGCAAAGTAGGAAAGCGAAAGCTAGTTTACTTTTCTAACCGCCTCTCCTCCCCCCTTCCACACACATTCGTGGTGCTTCTCCCAGGTGAGCGTTGTAATGAAAATTATATTTAAAAAAATCCTAGTTGACTAAACTTCCAGATTTATAAGTAATACGTAGAGCGAAAATTGCTTTTATAATAGAAGTTGTATCACTAACTCCGACACGGATAAAGAAAAGGGTACGGATAAAGAAAATTCAATAACCTTGCCACCGATACATCAGTACTGGTAGGAATTGTAGTTGTGTCCTAAGGGTCATCCCCAACTACAATACAATCTTTCCAGCAGGAATTACGTCCCGTCATCGATAAAGGAGCAGATACCCCACCTATTTATGTACCTTCTAGGGTAGTCAGATTCATCCATCATACTGGAAGCTTCTCTTCCTCATCTCGAAGTAACCTAAGAAGTTACGATTTAAAAAAAAAACATTTATTACTTAAGCATCATAATGGTGATATTACATTCCCGATTAATACCATATTTTTAAAGTGGTGGGAATCCCGACCTTTAAAATATTCTCAAAATAAAACTGCATTGCAGAAAGAGTATGTTTTAAAAGGACTTTGGCTATTGAAGACTTTTTTGCGTAAGCTCGACATTCTTTCAGACTGAATTTGTAAGTAAATTCAATTTAAAGCTTCATTTTCATTATAGAAGATAAAAGTAAATGAGAGTCTTATCGAAACTCTAAGGAAAAATGTAGTATTGGTTTCATGTAAAGTTTTTTCAAAAAAACTAAACTTTGGAGGACTACGGTAATTTTAAATTTATTTACAGAAAACAATTTAAGACGCAATTTCGAAAATTTTTTTATGTTTTGTCTTCGTTTCATGTTATACAGCGTTATCCATTCCAACATTTTTCTGCTTTCCCTTCTTTTTTTCCGGCAATTGGAATACATTTCCAATTTCAAATGAAATGCAGTTTACCAATTTTCAGCATGACTAAGATAAGAAGTTTTTCAATGTCTCCAAAATAAGAGAAACAGCACCTGGTTACAAAAGTCAAGTCTTTCTTTTTTATTTTTCAAAAAAGAAAGTATAGACTACTTTTCAGAAGGATTGAACTCATTGGGGACGTTTTTATCGCGATCCATTTACTCTATATTTTTTTTCTAGAACTCTGCTGTCGTCAGACTTCATGTTGATTCAGTTCTTGGCTGCGTCAATAGATTTTTTTTCTTTTAACTTCTAGCTTTCCATAAGTCAGATGGATCAGGAAAGTAAAGACTGTATTATTGCGCTTGCCCAAGGCGTTGAGTTTTGGGCACACCATAATGGAGAGAAAAATTTTCAAAGAATTCCAACTACTCATTTCATGATAAAAATCTGAAAACTTTAATAGAAAACTTAAATTTTTTATTTAATTAAAATGATTCGTTTTGCATGGAAATCAATCCGACGATCTCGAATAACATTTTTTTTTTCTGCAAAAGTTTAGAGATTATTTGCTCTATATTATTCGTCTCTGTATACAAACTGGATTGCCTCGATTAATGGTTAAAAAATTTTTCGAATAAAGTCTAATATTAGTTATTCTTGATAACTTCCTCAATAAAACACTTTATTAAAATTTTATATGCATGAAAAAAAACGCAAATTGTTTATTTCCTCAATGTTTCTCTTCAAAATATTATACAAAATATAATACAGTTCTTATACTTTTATTATATTACATAAAACATGTTTAACTATGAAATGCGGACCTATTATATGCTTTTTCCATAAAAATATTTATGCTTTTTCAAAAACATGAAAAAATAATTTTATTTCAAATTTTGCGTACAATAAAAGAGAAGTAACACCAAAGAGTAATTATGCCTTAAGTTGCATTAAAACAATTCATTGAGAAATACTATAAATATATTCAGTATATATACTCTTTGCTTATTATTAGTGGCAGTATTCGGTTTTGTGTAATGACTTTTTTCATGAAAAGTAGAATACTCTTCAATTAAAAAAAGTGGGATGTTAAGAAAAATATCTTTCAATCACAGACACAAAGTTTCCACTGCTTTTCCACCCTAATATATCAAAATCAGCCTAGTAATTTCAATGCAAAAAAACAATAACAACAGGAACTCTCAGTTTTTACTGCGAAGATTCACTGGTGAGTGATTTTTTTAAAGTTGCTAACAAGCTTTCACTTATCTTTCCTTATATTTTTTCTGCGTTTTGCTATCTGCCTGGATATAACACACTCGAAATAGTTTAGATCAAGTCCAGCTTTTCATAAAAATTTTATTATTACAAGATTTGAAATTTTAATATTTTTTACTTGCATTTCTACTTCTTTTTCTTCAAAAAATGTCTCGCATGATATCAATGAGATGTTGAGAAGCTTATGAAAAAAACTTTTAACTTTGAATGTTCGAAACTTTGAATGGTGGGAAAAAGGTGCACTAAAAATCATAGAAGGATTTTTTTTTTACCATGAAATTTGAATGAAATGTATTAAATAGTTTTGCAAAAATAGATCTGTTATTGAAACAGTAAGAGAATAACATGAAGATTCCAAAGAATCTTCTTTTTTTTTTTTTTTTACCAAGCATTGATATGCAATAAATTTTCACAATTTTTTTTTTATAATTTTCATATATTTCTTGCTTTTAAAAGACTCTTAGCTAAAATATATTCAAATTTCCTTTAAAAAAAACATTAAAAGCATTTATTTTTTGTTTCAAATATCAAAGCGTTTCTTTATTTTAACCTCTTTCACTAAATTCCATGTTCCATGAGCGAATAGAGAAGTTATGATTGAAAATATATTGCATCGAACTTCTTTACATTTAAAACAAACAGCAATAAAAGTATATTTTTATTTACTTGGAATAGTTGGGAGATAGATAATGTTTTTTTCAACGCTTCAAAATACGACTATTTCATCATTGAATAGTTTTTATAATAATAATAATAATAAAAATCACTTGTTTTCAAATTGTAAAAAAATTAAAATTCCGTTCAAGAGTCGTTTCAGGATTTGATAGACCTTTCATAATGTGTTAATGTTGAAAATATTTGTTCACCTTTCCTTTCATTTCTATGAAATTTTTTTTAAGTATTCTTTTTGCAGAACTTTCTACAACACCATATTTCATAGCTAATTTTAATTCCAGACTGATGTAAATCTTCACTATTATTGTATTTTTATTACTAAAATCATTTATATATTTATATTATAATATTTATTATCCAAAATATTTATTATTATTAAAATATTTATTATTCCAAAAATAAATATTTATTAAATTTAACGCATTTATAATTATTAAAATAAAAATATTAGTGTGGGAATAGTTAAAAATATTCAAACTTAAATTTCAAAGAAAAAAATGAAACTTTAAATCTAAAAAATTGATGTTATTTCCCACCTTCTCGCTTAAAATTAAAGATAATAAGTAAAGTTGTAAGTACTATGATAATTTTTCATTATTCATTTGAGAGATCTACTCAAGAGATTCTGTAAATTAGTTGTGAAACCTGTACTTATGTACTATATTTTTTTGTTCTGAAACATTGACTTTAAGATTGAAATAATCAATTTTATTTAATCTAGTGTTCTGTCTTTGGTTAATATTCAAGTATTATAACTCGCATAATACTTGAATATATATATTTTCTGCTTTATATATATATATATATATTGGGGGCATTTTTAAAAATATAACACCAAAATATAGCATAAACCAGCAGTTGTAGACACAATATCGCATGCCAATTCATTCATTTATTTAAAATTTAACATTCTCCTGTCCTGTTCGCAATTAGTGACTTTTCCCGACAGCTGCTCACAACCACTTAACACCATTGTTATCATTGTTAACCGCCTGTTTTCGAGATGGTGAATCTATTTCGCTGGTTGTTTGCATCCAGCCAATAGATCACACGTGAAGGTTAATTGTGGGAATGGGGTCTGTTGCATCTTCAAAGGAAAGGTGTCTCACAGCTTGATTCCGGGCTGTCTGTGATGGAATCACTGATACCTGTTCCAGAGCGGAATGGTTAGGACACGTCATTGATGGACAGTCCAACGCCACGATCGACAGAGGCGACAATTGTGGGAAATATTTACTGCATAATTGGCCAATGGAAAGCTGACGTGCACGATTGGAATTTGAGGAGGTGGACTTCGTACAGCATAAATGTGCCAATTGGGCTAGAGAGGAGAGATGGATTTTTGGATTGCGAATTGCGATTTCGACACTCCTCCGTGGTAGCCACTCTGAGAAATACCCTGTTAGTTTCTTGTAGAGTTTTTCTTGGAGTTAATTTATGACTCTTTCCCTGAACTGCATTCCCGACAGACTTTCAACCCACCATAGCTGTGTAAATAGTGATTATTTAACCTAGATTTGAATATATTGTTCTTCTATAAAATTATAAAGAATTTATCTATTATTCCACTCCGTCATTTGATTGTTAGAGATCAAGTCATTACAAAACCATTGTTGGTGAGATATATATGCGAATTCCCACAACATCCGAAAGTATATTCCAACAAACGTCAACAACTCTACAGTTTTGGTTCGAAAATTGATAAAAATTTAAAATTCAGATAGAAAGATCGTGAACCAAATTTTATCTTTATAACTATTTAAAGTTTATAACAATGCTGTTCATTTTTAAAATCGGACATACAGACTTTGCCTGAACAGATTTCGTTCAAAATTCAAATTTTCAACGAAGTGCACAAATTCATTGCTACTTGCCTTTATTAAATTTCTCACTCAGGTAGAAGTCTTTTTTGAGCTATCATGTTTACATAGTAACAAAAATATGTTTTTCGGATTCGAGATAGTCTGAAGCAAAGTCATTTTTCAATCTGGAATTTTTTTTTGACAACTACAATGCTTTTGCTTTCGCATTCTTTGTACATGATAAAATCATAATTTCTACATGCCCAGGAACTGTGAAATATAATATTTAAAACTATGGGGTTTCAATTGCTTTCACAGGGTTAACATTTCATTAGAAATAACAAATTTCATGCTTTAAATCTTAAATATTTTGTAGAAAATGCTTATAAAATAACTATATTAACTAATAATTTCTTTTAACACTTTTCTCTCACATCTGAATCAGTAGTTTACTGGTAATTGTGTAATTATAACGAATAATTTGAATAATTTTAGAAAAAGGATTGAATTAACATTAAATTTAATACTGGAATCATGAAAAAAATATTGCATTAGTTGTTTCGAATCATGAAATTAATTATTAAGAAAATTTTATATTTATAAAAACTGATTTGCTTACCTCTAATATAAAAAGTTGGCTTTTCATAAAATAAATTTTTAGCAATTTTTTTTAGCCGTTATATCTATATCAACTGCATTTATTACTATATAAGTCAATAAGCGATAAAAAAATATGAATTTGGTGATTGTATTAAAGTATTGTGGGCGAATCGTCTAAGAGAGTGGCATTTGAAAGGTTAATTTGCAATAAAATCTTCTGTTCAATTATTTATGCACTACTTACTTTTGGTGAATTATCATGTTTTGGCACATTTAATATTATATTGCAAAATTATATAATATTTTTAGTTAGTGCTTAATAAATGTTATTGTAAATTTACTTTAATGCTAATATGTAAAATGTAATAATATTTTTTTATCTCAATAATGTATAATGTATACTTTGTTTTTAAATATGACCAATCTCTCATTTACTGTTATTACTTTTACTTTTTTTTATTTTAAACTTCTTCCTTCCTGATTTTCTGTTTTTAAATGTTGCTACTATTGTATGAATGCACTGCTATGCTTCATTATAACATTTTATATAATTTATGGTTAAATTTAAGATTTGACCCTAAATTATAAACTATCAATTTTAATAAAGGAGAAAAGCCCTTATTTATTATAAGAATATCAAACTTAGATCTTTCGAATATAGGATCAAATGTGTTAAAAAAAGAAATTAGACAATGTTAAATATGAATGAAAACAAAGAACTTAAAATTTTTACCATTTATGACCCAAAGAAAATAAGCGTTTCTAATAATAAAACTTGTACAAGTGTCGATTTGTCGTCTGCCATTGAAATTATATTAACATTTTTGGGTGAATTTAAAACAATATTATAGTTTAGCTTAAATATATACATCATTAAGTTTTAAACAGAATACGTATGCATTTGAAAGGATGTTTTTTTTGAGTTAATGAAGTTACATATTTTTCTGACTTAAATTAATATTTGTGTTCCAGGTATTAACAAAAATTCGAATGTTGATAAGTAATAGCTAAATGCTTGATCTCAGCTTCGATGCCGTTCATGGTCTGATGTCATTTTTAGTCAAGGAAACGACCTCCCAAATATATCTCATAATATTAAAGGAGCGTGAGTGTAATTAATCTTCTTTTAGTTGAAATCTTGATCTGTTGTTGCATAAATGTCTGAAAAAAAAAGTAAAGATAAACTATTAATAAATACAAAGTGTCAAAATTAAGTTGTGAAATTCGGAAAAATTCTACATCTTATTAATAAATGTGCGTCAAAAAATGTTTTTTGAAATTTCTTTTTCTAAATATTGTGACCGTATTCCCACACATTTTACGTCTTACGTCTCATATGATAATAGCATCATTCTTCTATCTCTGTACATATTAATTCTTTCAGTTCTACAAAAGTGTCTGTAAATTAATAACATAAAAATATGCCCTTTATATTAACCCTTTATATTACGTTTTAATACCCTTTATATTAATTTTTCTTATACTTTTCTATTAATAACAACCCTTCTAACAAGTAGGAATACCCAATTCTAATTTTTTGGAAATAGATTGCAAATGATGGCAAATCAAACGTATTTTATCTGAAAATATTCGCCAATGTTCTTCTTGCTGTTATTGATATGTTTTGTAAATTTATCTAAAGAAAGCTGTTTGATTTTCATTTCGAGTAACATGCAGAGTATTTGAAAACTATATTTGCCTACTAATAATTCGTTGAGAATTGTTTTTATTCTGTAAATTTTGAAACATCTGTAATAAAAGGGAAAGTTTGTATGTGTGCGTATCTGTTAGTACCTACATGATAAATCTTTTTATTTGCAGTTACTGAATTTCAGAAAGATATACTTTAGATATAGTTCGGAACGATATTATTAAAATTTTAATTAATTAAAAATTAACAGAAATGTTATTCTTCATTCTGGGTAACTTCAAATGATATTACAGCGCTTAAAATATTTTCTTAAATGATCTCAAAAATTTATTATTTCAATACTGCTAATTAAAAATATTTTAAATGTATTTTATAATTATATTTCATCATTGAGTCATTTTTATTCGTACAAATAATATTTCTTTTTTATATAATTTTTTATTGCAGATGATCAAGATATGAAGTTCAGATTAATTTTGAATATATAATAGATTTTACTATATGGAATACTTTTAATAAATATTTGAAATTAGTTTATATGTTCAATGGAAATAATTTCAGAAAAAAAAGAAAAAAAGAAAAAAAAAAATCTATTTACTGTATCCTAAACATCGTTGCTCTTTTCTACTATATAATTTGTTTTAAGGTATAGAAAGAAAATAATGAAATCTATAGCAAAATGAAATGTATGGTATAGAATTTATAGAATAATTTGAGATATTTTAAAATCAAAATTTATTTAAAAGTATTTTTTTGAAGAATGCGTTAAATGGGAAATATATTACAAAATAATTATTTGAAGTTTTTTGAGAACATTAATTTTTTTGCCAAATGAGTCAAATTAATTAATTAAAATTTAATTGAATAATACAGTGTGATTTATTTCTTCAAAACATTCATAAATTCATACTAAATTTATAATTTTTTTGTGTATCTAGTAACCTAAGATATAATATTCTATCCTAGAAAATTATTATCATTATTAAAATTTATTCACAGGCGTATTTCAAGATATAGATTCAGGCGTTTTTTCGAATTAGAAAGAATGCTCTAAAAATATAATCTGAAATTCATTGATAAATATAATTAAAATTACTGTCTCCCATCAAAAAAATATGTAAGTTCACAGTTGTCTTATTAAATTTGAGTAGATTTTTCCTTTAAAACTTAGTAATAACATCATTATGTGTTTAAAATAGTATGTTAGATGCTTTTGTTAATTTCCGTTATTTTTTTGAATATTTTTCTGTCTCATCTTCTGTTTCTGACATTTTTGGGATGCTGATTAAGTTATTCTAAAACTCACATAAATCTTTTTGGCAATATATATTTTTATCTCTTACAATTTTTCTATTGCCAATCAGTATAAATTCGAAAAATAATGAAAATAAAACATTCAGGTTTGGGCATTTCAATAAACACCACGAAACTTGAAATTTTGTAGTTTTGACTAATTATTTAATTCACAATTTATATAATAAATTGTAATGTTAAGTACGAAATTAAATGTTTTGTATGTATTATATATACATTAAAAACGTGTAAGCTTTAATGCATGCTTACCGTTTAAATGAACAAAATTTTACCTTTTAAAATCCATAAATACGAAACAGAATACGAAATTATTATAAAATAATATATAAATATAATATTTAAACGAATACTAGGAAATAATTTTTTCACATAAAGCAAGGCAATCAAACTATACTGATTGTAAAATTCTTAAAATCTGACTATAAGCAAGTTGAGAAAAAATTTCATAATGGGTGAAATTTTTCTGAATGACATGAATTCTGAATCTGTGACGATTAAATCCAAAGTGTTATGTTTAATTTAGTAATATAAGTTTTTAATTTTTAGACTTAGCTTGTGAAATTATCATTTATTTAAAATAATGTTTATTACACATCTTAAAAAGGAAAAAGGCCATTTAGTTTAACACATTTTTTTATTATTTTTTTTAACAATTATTTTCAAATTCAGAAACAATAGTTATTTCCAAATAAAGTAATATACTTCATTTTTTGAAAAGGTTGTAGGGTTAATTTTTTTAAAAAATCGATTTCAAACAATTTTCTGCTTAACTGTGTCATGCAAATAAAAAAAATGTAAATAAAGTTAAGAAGTAAATAAAGAAGAAAATACGCAATTAAAATTTATTTAATATTTCAATTTAATACTCAATTTCAATTTACATTCAATTGAATTTAAGTATACAAATAATTTGGGTTCATTCATATATATAGATTAACAGGATAATAAATAGTCAAGTCTTTGAAATATGTGGACCCAATAAAAACAAAAGAAATCAACAATTTTGATGACACTGTAATTTTGATTTAATGATTACAATTAAAATTTCATTCATCTAAAAGGTCGCTGTTTTAAATTATTGTATTTATTTTCAGGAAGGCAAAATGATCAGTATATACATAGTTGTTCTATTATCACAGATTTCAGATACAGGGCGATCTAAAACTTTGAGATTCATTAAATATATCAAGGTTGAATTGTTGACAGTTACGACAGATTCCCTTTAACTATTTTGTGTATCAGTTTATTTATTTATTTTATTTAAAGACTGTTAAGGCAAATTTTCGAGCCTGGACTTCACGTTCAAGCTGGTACAGTTTCGGATTAACTCAGGACTTCTGATACCTTTAATAAAAGCCCCTCAGGGTCTCACCTACTATAGGTGAGTACGGGTGTCCCGATCCCGAGGTACCCAGGGATCTTTACTCCCTTTCATTTTCCGCTCTTCTACGGATTTTGTCACATTCTAGCACACATATCTACTTAAAAAAATAATAAATGAATGTCATTTTAAACTTATTCTAATATTACCATATGATTGGCGCAGTGTGGTCAGATGTGGCTTTTGCGCCAATAAACTATACAAAACCAACCTTTAATAAAAGTACTGACTGAAGCTACTAGTTTGTTGACTGCATATTATTCATAGAAGAATCAAGGTATCTGACGGCCATTATCTGTTTTTCGCAGCAGCGTGTAGACCCCCAGAGTTCATGAACCCCAGAAGACATTCAATCTGCAGTCGAACGGTTCCAGTTAGTCTTCCTTCTTTGTTTTGAAGAAAAAAAGGGCAGGTCTCGAGTGACTCCTCCCTGTGGAAGGGTAGGCGAACTGCTGGGTGTGGACTGCAGGAGAATTTTACCGGTTCACTTGCTGCTCACGCGGTCAGTGTCTGGCTCTGGACGGACCAACCTCGGATGCACGATTCACAGGTGAGCGAGATTTGCTTCTTCAATACTTGTTGCTTATGGAATGAATTTTTTTGATTTACTAATACTTGTTGCTACGGAAATACTGTAGTTTGTACAGATGTAATCGCTTTAGGTGCAAACTCTGGTATTTGATTACATATGCATACCCAAGTGTTTTACTTTAATTTAAGATGTTACCCAGATTGCAATATTGCATTTGCGTACTTAGAACTTTTAAAACATTAAATGTAATTTGGATATTGGAGAGCCTTCAAAAGATGTTCTACAGTATGTAATAATGCGAAAATATAAATAAAGAATAAAAGATCATTTAATTTCTATTAAACGAAATTATTTGAAGAGCGAAATATGCAACTATAGAGTCAAAAGCTGTTCTGCGTTGTGTGAGTCTTAAAAATTTAGATCTCTTAATTTGATTTCCCCAGTAATATTTTATAAGACTTCTTTATTTTGCAATATTACATATCATATTTTTTTTTACATAAGATTTTAATCTAAAAATCCAATCTATTTAAAATCAAAATCTAAAATAATTCATCATCTTTTAAGCGCAATTCCATATCAGCCATGTGATACTAAAATAATTGATCTTCCGTTTCCATCCACTTAAATATATTGGAAAACATATTTTAAGCTGAAAAATTGCATGATTCATAGTTTTTTTCTAGCTTTTAATGATTCCATCATTTCAATTCAAAACAAAATATTTTGATTGTTTATTTTTCATTCAGACAAAGTAAAAGTATTATTTGATTAGATTTTATTCTTATTAAATTGTTCAGCAACGTAGAATTCTAATATTAAATGGAATTTAAAATATTAAGAGAATTCAGCTTTTGCATATTGATGTATCATTTTGGAAACTTCCAACATTTCAGGGTGATTTGAATTTCAATATTTGAAAACAAATAATTCGATAATTGCACTCATGATTCGCAAAGATTCTATCTTTCGCATTAAAATTTCATCATAATATTGCAATTTAAGCAGTGTTATTTAGCGAAAAAGAAGCAGCAAATAACTAAGAGAAATGAATTCATTTATAGCATCAAATAATTACTTCTTTTAAAATTTACACTAATAAAATAAAGATCATTTGACTAAATACAGAGAGGTATAATTTGTATAATTTTGAAAAGTCGAAAATTTATAAAATACATTTTAGCAATATGGTTTCCTATAATGCCAAAATACAGTTTAATTTCTATTTCTAGAAATAAGTTTTCCTCAAATTTTAATAATATAGGTTATTGAATCCTTATATAACAATATTTATAGATATTTTCTTAACATATTCTTATATTATGTATATAACATATAATGTTATATATTATGTATATAATAATATATTAAAATGTCTTTATATGATAATATTTATAAATATTTACCATCTATTAAAATTTATTTTATTTTCTTCAATATTATCTTCATAATATTATACATTGTTTATCACGCAAAATATCATTTCCTTTTTAGATTTTTAAATCACATGAAAATTCATCATATGTTTGACATTTTTGTTATAAACATATTTAAAACAAAACAAGTTCATTGCAATTATTAACCTCCCTGTTCTTATATTATACTAATTTTGAAATGGGTTTTCAGAACTGCCTATTTGTGGTTATGAACTTGAAAATAACTCATCAAAAGCGTATTCAAATTGCCAAAAAAAATTTAAACTTTAAAAAGTAAGCATTTTCTGCCACTTTGGTATCAAAATAAAGCATTCATTCTATGACCAAAATTTTCTGTCAGATAGAAAATTTACTTCTGAAAAATGTGTATTTGCAACTGAAATTTCGATAGTTTTCGCTAATGAGTACATTTCAGCCAATCAGATTTAAAATTGAAAAATGAGAAAAATTAACTTTTAGTCATTTGTAAAAGAATATATTGAAGTTTGCCGTATACATTACATGTTTTAAATATTGACCAAAAGTGTTCTTGATCACATTATTATAATGAAACTTTAATGGAAGTTATTTCTTTCATTTGAATGCTGAAACTGGAGACGAAAGGGCACTCTTTTTTTTAGGTGAGATAGTTAAAAGAATTTATAAAGTGTGGCTACTGATTGTATTTTGTATCTATTTGTATCTAAATTTGTATCATTTATATTAGACTTATATCTGAAAAATATGAACAAGTCTTTTGCTCTCCATATTTGGATGAACACTTTTTAATTGTTTGAACCTTCAAGACTTTGAATTTTATTTAGTTTAATTTAGTAAATGCTTTGATATCGCTTTCTTGTGTACAATGAACATTCAGAAAAATTATAGTTCTCAAGAAATCCAACTTCGTGACTTTAATGAAACTATACGTATCAAACAAGAAAAAGAATCATTTTTGCAATCATCTGTTTTATAGAGTTGCTGTTAACAGTCAATATAAATGTTCAATAGATAGAAAGGTATAAAATGAAAATTGATTTTATTTACAATACGATTCATTTTACTTATACGTCAATTTTCAGATCAAATAAGAAAGTAAACAATCATCTTCCAAATCGTATATACACTTTATTAGGAAATTACACCAGCGTGCCTTAATTTTTTTTTTCAAGAATTGTTAACGTATAAGTGAAAGAACTATAGTAGAGTAAAAATCAAGTCTTTTATGTTTGGGATAAATTAAATATTAAGATTTATCTTAAGAAATGGTGTAATATTTAATATCCATAAGCAGAAAAATATCAAGACTAAAAAAATTAAAATTGCTTTTTCAGAGTTGTAGTTTCTGACTCTAATATTGTAAAGAATCAAAATACAACGATAATGACAAAATTATCATTGATGCATATATATATATATATATATATATATATATATATATATATATA
>JAPMOQ010044182.1:230301-244379 GCA_026543055.1 Argiope trifasciata | reverse complement strand
CCGGCCAATCACCCAGCAAAAATTTCAGTCATTTGTGGAGCCAGTCTTTCATGTCATAGGACTATCCATCAATGACGAGTCATAGCAATTAACCTCTCTGGAATATGTGTCAATGATACAAAGGGATCCCTTGGTATCCAGATGTTGCACACTCTTTCCCTTTGAAGTTGCAACAAGTTTCTCTCCCACCATGGACTCCACGTGTGGTCTAATGACCAAATGCTAACCTGTCGATTCACCATCTCGAAATCTGGTGGCTTTTAACAATGGAGGGTGTTAACAAATAGTGGGCAGCTGTCTGAAAATGTCACTTATCTTGAATGGGACAGGGGAACTTTATAATACATTGGAAGTTGAGAATGTGCACTTCAGAAAAGGCTTTTAAATTTTCATTCATTAACTAAAATTAATTTGAATTTTTCTTATATTTTAGACGTACATTCCTGTACATTCATTGCACAAAAATAAATTTTGTATATTTTTGAAAAGGGCAAAATGTCTTTTTAATGATATTAAGGCACATAACTTTTTAAAATTTGTAAAGTATTTTTTAAATTATTTTCCAAATTTAGATTATAACTCTTTTCATTGTTTATGAACAATTTTATTGCGTAAATTTCTTCCAATATTGAGAGGTAAAGAAGAAGGACCCCGTTTAATATATGTATAGTTTACATGATGAATAAGAAAATGAATATAACTGAACTTAAAATATAGATGAACAAAATATTTAGGTATATAATCCTGTAGTATTGCCACAGGACTGCCATTAAAAAGGTTCATGTACTCAGGAAACAAAACGGGTGTAAAACTAAAAATTGGCATATATATCTGGTAATTTGATGGATATCTATCGAGATTTAACTGATTTAAGTATGGTAAGCTATTTCCGATTAAGCAGCTAATCATCACAGCCAGTTAGTGAAGTATTATGCGAAATATAATAAAATTTTGAAATCAATAATTTCTAAAATTTCTTCCCCAACGCCGGCATACTTATAAACTGGAAATTTTATTGCTTTAATCGATTAAAAGATGACATATTTAAAAAAACGTTAAATTAGCCTGGTATAAAAATCCAAAATAAATAAATAAATATCCTGAAGCCATAAATAAACGATATTTCAAAAATGCAGGATGTCAGAAATTGAATTGAAATTTCATTTTTAAATTTTACAAAATGTAAAGTTTTTTTCAACTGAATATCAACAAGTTATGTTCTGTTGCAAATTCCATGAAAGAGCAATTACGCATTTACAGAAATAAATCTATTCAAGCGCTAGAAAAAAGACAGGAAATATTAGGAATAGACTTTAAAAGATAATTTTTTACAACAAAACATGAAGAGGATCTGGATTATAATTTTTTTTTAAATACTTGGCTTATTTATCCTTTATTACGTAGAGTAGTGTACATTTGAAGAGACAGACGATCTATAATCGAGAAAAAAAACTAAGAAGAAAAAAGAATAAAATATTTAATAAGAAAATAAAATTCTTATTACAGAAGAAACTCTATTTTTCATTTATTCCGAATTGTGAGGATTGATTGTTTGACAATAAATCAACTGAATATCAACAAGTTGAAGCGATGATAGTAAATAGTAATGAATATCAAGAACTGAGATGGACAACTCGATTGAAAACAAACATTAATAAATAAAAATCATCACTTGAACTTCTTATCTCGTATCCTGAGACGTGCAGCCATGATGGATGAACCGACTTTTTTTGTTGTTCAAATATTACTTCTTATTTGAATGAGTTTCAATTATTTATTTCATTTGAATTCTTAAAATACTTGCTTCGGGAATTCCACAAAATATAAATCTACAATTTTTTCTTGATGGGATAGACATATATGCTTTTTAAAATGTTTGAAATGAATTAAAAATGTTTTTCAAAAAGATACTTTAAAAAAACCACTAAGAGAGTAGAGTTTTAAAAAAAATATGTTTAACGTTTCAGTTATGTTTTTAAATAATTTAATGTTATTAATACTATAAAATCTTGAAATCAATTGGCTTCACCTATACCAAATAAAATTTAAAAGAAATTAATACGACCAATTCTTAAATAGTAATTAAATTTTGAAATTTATAAAATCGGGAATGTCTCTCCAGTTAGAAAGAAAATGCGGAACTCTTACATATCAAGAAGGCAATCGAAATTCTGCAACTAAATTTCTTCTTTTCAAAAGTGAGACGAATGATTTAAGTAACAAAAATACATGAAAAAATGACCAAAGACGGGATTTTCTGAAGTTTATATTTTCGTACATTATCCTTTTATAGTATATATTAAAATGCAAGTATATGTTATTTTTCTAAATGCAAGTATATTGAAATATCAATAATTCGGAACATAAAATAAAAATTATTTTAAGGTTTAAAATTAATTACGTTTCATTTACGTGATTTATTACGTATGATTACCGAAATATAATACTAGAGATAATTTAATAAACTAATTTAGCTGATAATATCATTCATATAATTATCCTGGAATAGATCTAAAAATTAATGTGCTTATTTTTACTAGACAAATTTATAATAGTGTCCTGCTAATACTTTGGAAAGAATTTGTTATATTAATTAGAGGTGGGAAATTTCAAAAAGGAATTTATGATTAATAAAGAACTATTTGTAGAATAAGATTGGATTGTTACAATATTGCAATTTTGATTGGAAAAGAATGATTGCTTTTTTTTCAACTTCAAGATAAATGTTTCTAAAAATTTAAAAAAGCGACTTTATCAGATAATTTTTAACAATATAGGTACAAAATAGTGGAATAAGCTAAAGATATTATCAAAATAAAAGTACTCCTAGAAGTTATAACAATTACTATGAATGGTTCATTGATTTGCTCATATTTGCTTTTATTTAGGAAATAATTTATACATAAATGAAGTAAGACAAATTCCAGTAAATGATAACAAAGTAATAAATGATAAAAAAGTGAAAAAAAAATACTCACGTGAAATTTAAATACCAATATTTAAAAATGTTGAAACATGAATTAAAATTTCAATTTATTTTTTCAAAGAAAAGTTTTGTTTCATAATTGTAACAAATATGATATGTCAGAAATGTAAGAAAGTTTGTTTGAAAGTTTTTAAATAAAATATATGACGAAAAATTTTTTAATTTTAATTGAAACAGAAGTATGACATCATAGAATGCCTTCTGAAAAAGGCATATTTGAAAAAATCCAAATTAAGAAATTTAATACTTATTTTAACAAATGTTTCAGACCTCCTTGGATGAGAAAAACACATTTTTGAAAAAGTGTCTGTTACTATGCAAACTAATGCGTACTTCAATTGGCTGGAAAAAATGAGTTTAGCATGCGTATTCGAATTTCTTATACTTACATTTTTTATATATACACACTTACTAATAATTAATTAGCTGATTAATCGCAAATTAAATTTTAATTAAAGATCAATTTTTGGTCTCAATTTTCCTTGCAGTTTATACACAGATATAATTTTCATTGCTTTACAGCGAAAAACTAAAGTTTTACCTGTGGACCTTTAAAAAAAAAAAGTGGAGTTCATGGACTCGCTAAAGGTCTAAAATTTCATTCAGATGAAAGAGAATTGTATCTTTACTGGAAGGTAAGAGTGGAAATTTTAGGGATACCATTCCCATTGGATTCGGGGGCACCATAGTAAGGTAGTCTGAGAGTCCTATTACATCCTCATTCAATTCAATATTTCTATCATGAGCTCACTAACACACTATAATAAAATCAATCTTTGTTACGTATGAAAGAGATGCAATTCAAAGGGAACTTGCACAGAGCTAAATCTGTTGCACTAATATACGAGTAAGTAATAGGAAACATGTGATTATATATTCCAATTCGGAGAATCTTATATAACAGTCTTATATTTAAGGACTTGAAACAATCTTATTAAGCATAAATAATAATCATATAAATAATCTTAAATTAGGAATTCTTTATTCAGGTTAATTATTAATAATGTGAGAGGAATATAAATATTGGACACTAATTTTAATCGTTAATCAAAGGATAAGCGTTTGATGAATTTTGATATGAAAATTTCTTTCATATCAAACTGTAGCAGTTGGGAAAATAATATGGTCATTAATAGATATTAATATCATTAAAACCTCATTAAATCTTTAGATTCTACATTCACACTCTTTCACACGCAGATGTCTTAAATGTGATTTTAAAGCTTTGTGGATGGACTATTTTGTTCTTTTTTTGTAGTTATTTTGTAAAACTCACTCTTTTCAAAGAATTTTAAGAGTTTAAATAATTTTTATTCGCGATGCTAAAATTTTTGTAAAGATTTCTAAGTTAACCCTGAAATGGAAACGCAGATTATGTAGATCTTAATTTAACATATGGATTGAATTTGAATTTTAAACTGAAAATAGGCAGTATTTTCATTTATTGAAGTATATACAATTTTTGATATAAATTACATTTTCTCTTGCTAATTAGATTACTCATAACATATTACGTGTTTTAGAAAAATTTAAAAACTCAAAACAACGAAAACACTTTCAACCCGTTCATCAAAATAGGGATAAATGATAAGAAGAATAGAAATAAAAGGTTAATAAAATTACAGTAGTTCCTCCAAAATCTTAATAAATTAAAGTAGAGGTGTAAACTAGTTATGAATGTTTTTCAAAATTCATTACTGATAATTTTACGAAGTTTTGAAAATACAAACGATTTTTCATGAATATACAACATAAATTCTGAAAAAAAAGATGAATGAATATTTTAGAAAACATATTAATCAAAGCAGATCAAAAACTGAAAAATGTGTTTTTGGTTTATTGCGTTTAAGTTAATCACCAAGGAATTTAAAAGAAAAGAAAATCTTTGTAAAGTTAATACAGAAAACCATCTGGATAATATGTTTAATGCAGTGAATAAATATGATAAATAATTTCAGTCAGTATTTTTTGGATGTTTTACTTGTCATTAGCTGTTGTTTAAATTACTGATCTAGGCTCTCATTAAAATGTCTGTGAAATACATAGTATGAAATTTCCTCATAAAAATGTAGAGATTTCAAGGTGATGATTAATTTATAAATGAAATTTTAAAAAAAATGAAAAAAAAAAAAAAAAAACACTAGTAATGTGATACTAAAGAAACGCCTGAAATAAATAGAAGAGAAATGAAATCAGATTAATGAAACGAAAATTAAGAAGAAAATATTTTGTAGGTATTTAATGAAATATAAATCCAAAATTTTATATTTAAGATGCAAAAAGACCATTTATTTTGTATAAGTATATATACTTGCCTAGTACCTTCCGTAAAATGGTATGGGGTTTAATAACATCCCCCACCTGTGTTTGATTCCAAATTCTGTTTTGGCGATCAACAATTCGATCAAGAATTTTTACTTGTTAAAATAAAACTAATCATGAACAAAAATTAACTATGGAGCCCTGTACTTCAGTTTTATTCGTATTTTTATGCTGCATTATCGGAAATACCAGTAAATGGAGATCTGCAATTTTCATCATATTGTTTCATTAAAGGGCGAGTAGGAAGTTATTTCTTTTACTTCCTTCAAGCTTTTTTCCTAATTAATCTACAATATATGTGTTCTGTTAATAGTAATAATAATTAATAGGCTAATGTTAGTTGTTAATAGATCAATAATAGTAATAGTAATAGCCTGTTTTTTTTTTAATTGAAACATCTATAAAATCCCCGTGCACCACCAAGTATCATACGAGGCTTACAGAAATAAGTATTCAATACGTAACAAAAAAAAAACATAAGAAAATTTAACAGTTATGAAGGATTAATATAAGAATAAAATAAAATATAAATTAAGAATAAGAAAATTTAGCAGGTGCCAAAAGTAAATTTACAAAAATTTTCAAGAGCACTTCTGGTGGAAATAAGTTGATGAAAGTCTGAAGGCCACTTTATAATAATGGCTGGGAGAGCCAGACTTAGGTTCTGTCTTGCTCCGGCAAACTTAGAACATTGAAGGAGCACATGTTCAACATTTTCCTAGCCACCAATATTACAATCACAGGTAGAGGATGGAGACAAGTTAAATTTATATATGTGGCTTTTAAAGTTGCCCTGACATTGAGAAATTGGGTAACTCTATAATTTGTATAATAATGATGGCATGACAATCTCTTATTAATGGTTGGGAAAAAATTCCTTATTAGGCTCCCTTTATTTGTAATGGGCTTCTCTGAAATGAGGTAATTCTTTATTTTAAAACTCCACCATATTTTCTCTCGTAATCTTCCTGTAAATGGATTTAGGAATAACGTAATATTCTGTTAATAACGATTTTATTATAGGTAACTATTTGTTTCAAACTTTTTATATAGATTTACATGTTTATTGATTTTAGGTTACAAAGTCCTATTAACAATACGAACCTGTATTTTCCAGTACTAAAAGAAGAAAATTGAAATTATAGCAACCTCATATATTTTTATTAAATAAAAACTTAAATGTTAATGTATATGTGTAATGAGTTTAATTTATATATCAATTAATTTATATAACATTTAAAATAACAGGGGGTTGAATTATGTCAAATTTAATAAATTAGATTTTATAAAAGTATTCAGAATTATTTACTTCCTATTATTATTTTTTACTTCTGATTTTAGGTCATAATTTTGATGTTTCATAGTGATATTATTATTGAATACGATTAATAGAATATAACTGTTTTTGGGCAATATTAAAATTCTAAAAATAATATATTTAATTAGAACTGCTTCAAAGATCACGATATTTTTATTTTCGTAAAAACATTTTTACTGTAACTGCTTTTAAAGTTTGAATGTGAATTAAGTAATTACTATTTTTTATGCACCGAGTGGCAATGTATAGTTAAATACAAGAAGGAGGAAATCAAATGTGTGTTTACGAGAAGTAACGATTGCAACTGGCGTACTGTTACTGTTTACTCGAATTGGATATCCAATTATTTCGATATGTTTCTAGATTATTTCCATATACAAAGGACAATTTAAAAATAAATTATTTTAAAATTTTTAGACGAAGAAAAAATATAAAAGGTTTTCTAACTATTACGATATAATATTTGATAATTTATACTATTTTCTGTATGTATACTTATACCAGAAAGTGTTAGGAACCTCTTATCTGAAAATAAAGTAAATGATACCGCTTCGTTTTCTTATAATTTAAGTTCCATTAAGCAAATCAATTTGATTAAGATTAAGATAGCAATTTCTAGTTCTGGAAGTTAGACATTATTAAACTTAAAAATCATTGAAACATCAGAAATTTTCTTTATCAAAAAGTTATTTTAGAACCGTTTTGCTAAAAATCTTGAATTATATGGAGTGCAAATATTGGTGCTGTTACCATATGGGTTTTGCTTTAAGAATTTTGGTGTTGAAAAATAAAGAACTGTTTTTCATAGAAGAGTTTGCTAAAGAAGTTGTTAGCGAAACGAAATTCTTGTCGTGTAATCATGATGTCGGATGAAGCAGCGCCATTATTAGACTGAATATGCTCTATATGTACATCTATATGTTATAGATATCTTCTATATATAGAATGAATGGTTTGAAATTGGATTTTGAATACAAGAAATTTAAATTAAATCCAAGAAGATGGAATTATTTCTTTTCAAGTTCGAAAATCGGGATTCTAAATGATGAAAAATACAAATGCCCATTCGAATGATTTCATATAAACAACCACATTATTATCAAACATTACATTAGATTTTGCATCTAATAAAATGATATAATTTCAGATTTTAAGCGTATAAATAGATAAAATCCTCAAACAGGACTAAATCGTATATTGCAGTCAGTATATAACATGTTTTTTAAAAATAATTTTACATTGATTTAAAGAAATATTTTCTTATAAGCTTATTTTTACATTTAGAAGCTTGAAAAAAAGTTGACGCTTCTGAAATCATTACGAAAATTAAATATGCTAACTAAAAACTCAGTAAAATAGTATAACTACCAACTAGGACACATAAGGTAAATCAATTACTTAATGTAACTCATTGTCATTTATAAACTTTAATCAATTATTTTTTTAATTACCGACTATCAAGATTGGTAAAGAGAAACGTGCTCTGAATTTCATGTTTTATGTAACCATTTTAGGATATTAACTAGATGGTGGTTCACAGCATTTAAGGTTTAATAGAATTAACTCCAACTTGCTCTAGTCTTGGATTTCTAGAAATGGTTGCGTCGTTTCAAGTTGACTCATGTTGTAGTTCTTTACCTCTTAAAGTAGGAAAATAAAAATAAAAGTTATAATTTTATATGCAAATATAGGTATTTATTTGGTAATGTTATCAAGGATGAAAATAATCAAGCCAATTAAAAATATAACTATTAGTTTTTAATAAGTTAATTAATTAACATTGGAAGCCAATTTTGATTAATGCAAGAGCACTTGCACAACTTCGACTGGAATACATCTACTCCGTATGCTTCAGTAAGATTTAGTAATTTCAACATTTTATATCAAATATAATTTTAACTTTTTATATCAACATTTCAGTAAATTCTTAAAAACGAGATTTATAGGTACTTTTATCAAATAAAGGAAAAAGTAAATAAAAATTTTTGAGCTCTATTTATTGTCTATTATATAGAATTCTATGTCCATTCGCTGTGTCTATTGTATAACATTAACTTTGGATTTAGCTGGATTAGGAAATTCATACTAAGAAGTCTCTGTTTTAAAGAGATGATTATTTAATTTCATAGCCTTTTTAATATGTTAATGGTCTATTTTATTATCATATAAGAACACGATGTTGTTTTGGTTAGGGGGTTTTGAAGCTCTAAATTGAGTAGGCAATGAATAAAGCATAAAAATCAATTTTCATCATCATCTTTTCATCTTAAATAATTTTGTACCACTTTTACTAGCATTGCATTATTATTATGTATGCTTCTTTGAAAGCAGATGTGTTTTTAAAAGGTTGACCTGCTTTTACCAGTATCACTTATTATTACGTATCTTCTTTGGCAGGATATGCGTTTTTAAAAGTTTGACGTAGAGCTATGACATCATAGCTGTTATTTCATCTAAAAGTCGGCTGAACTCCAAAATTTTGTTTGCGAGTTCAGCCGAAAAATTAAAAATGAAAGTTTAAAAAACTTCACACACACATATATAGACACACACGTACGCACACATACAAAGACACATACATGCACTCACGCACACACACAGAGATACAGACATACACGCACGCAAGCATGGACTCACGCACACACACACACACAGGTACACACCTGTGTGTGTTTGTGTGTGTGTTGTGTGTGTAGAAAACCGATTTAAACTGGTTAGTGACTTAATTGAGACCAATAACTCAACAATAATTTTTATTTAGTTCTTAATTTCATCAATTTTATGAGTATATATTGGTTTCTGTTTATCTTGTAAGATTTCAAGCTGGCTACATTTCACGTTTGTACAAAGCCTTATTGATGCTAGTTTACATCAATAATCTAATAACGAAGTGAATGTACTAAAACGTTATTCTTGATAAAGTATTAGCATTATCCTAACCTTTTTTCATTCATAAAATTTGTATCTTTCACAAAATTATTTATTTAACTACTTGGGCAATAAAGATTTTTATCGATTTGCCGAAGACCCATAGTCAGATTCCTAATTGGAATTTCACAATTGCCTAAACTTTTAACATCTTAAATCAAAATTGAATATTTTAAATTAGATAATACATGAATTACTATTCTAATTAATGCAACAATTAATTTGAATTGTCCTTTTATCAAAATTATTATTTTCAGAGAATTTTAATTTGATTATGGCTTTCTGAGAATTTGATTAAAATGCTTTCTGTCATCGGATCTACTACAGATGAGCTCGCTTTTTATGAGAATAGCTAAATATTTTATGTTTCGAACTCACAAAAATAATATAATAAATTATTTTGATTAAAATTGACGTACTATTTACTTAAGGATATGTGAATATCCTTAAGTAAATGCTTAAGTAAATGCGATGCTGAATATAAATTATTATATTTAGTATAATTTCCATATTTAATAAGAATCTATATTCATAATGCTTGATTTCAAATATGGTAAATTTGAGAGGAATGTCATTGGTAATTTAAACTGAATTTATTCGAAAACAACCGCCTTTCGATGGAATTATTGATTCTGTTTATTTTCAATTACATTTCACATACTGTTCGTTTCAGCATCTTGAGAATATCACTTTTCGACTATACTATCTTAGTAAGGAGTGAGACGCAGAAGGATGTAAGCGTTTCTGGACTTTTCTTGATTGTTAAAAGTAAACAGGGCCTCCTTTCAACTTTTTCTCCCTCCCCCTATTTTGTCTAATTAAATTCCGTAAAAGCGCAGAGGGTCTTAGAAACAACACAAAAATCTTCTTAATTCCCAAACAAAATTATTTTTGCATTTTTAAAATGTATGCAGAATTCAAGTATGTGTATTTTTTAGAACATTCCGTATTCAGAAATATTGAATTCCAAAAGAAAAATTAGTTAAATTTTTGTAGGCCTGTTACATCAAATTCATGAAGTAAGAATTGTGAATTCAGGTATCAAATCCGTCATAAGTGGACTGCATTGACTAGTTTGCGACCAATGAATTTGGTTTGCTGTAGTACGTATGCGCCAAAAGTCAAATCAAGGGCGTTGTCATTTGACCTTTTCTAATTTATGAGGCTCTTATCTTATAGATCACTACAAAGTTTAAATGTGATAACATTTCATTTCATCTGACTACTAAAAAATATTGCTGTTATCCGAATCAATCAGCATGATCCTATAACTTCAGATTTAGAATTGACCATAGTTCCGAATATAAAGTCTGATAATTTTTTTAAATAAACATGCTTCATGTTTTGTTTATTTTGTATCTAGTTGTAATATATATGATACAATATTACCTTTAGTAAAGCTCGTTAATTAAATAATGTATTCGCATTTTTATTTTGTAAAATTAACTAAACCTAACACTAAAGTGAAAACTATTTATTTCTTTTCACAGTGAAAATTATATTCATTGTAATTATTATGTTTAGTTTAAAAAATTTTCTCCTTCAAAAAGCAATTTTAATTTTAGTAGAAAAAATGTATTTTGAAAAACTGAGTATTTCAAAGTCTCATTTTAAAAACCGTATAATAGATATCAATCTGTGTTGTTGCTTTGTTAATTCCGTCTTAATAAAGCTGTTTTACATACAACTCAGTTGGATACTAAGTGGTTGTCAGAATAATGATACTCAGGATTGGTGAAAAGCTTGGCTACATTTGGCACCACGGCGATAAATTTAGTGACATTTAGTAACAAAAGGAATCATTCTAGAATCTTCAAAAATTCATTCTAGAATCTTCAAAAATTCATTCTAGAATCTTCAAAAAAAAAAAAAAAAAAAAAAAAAAAAAAAAACGAAAAATAGAAGAAAAAATGTTCTTATTGTATTAATTCTTAGAGAACCTTCTGTGTCCTGAAAGCTGTGTAAGGTTGTAAGACTAGATCAGTATCAGTCGTATAAAAATTGTGTGTTGAATCGTATAGTTAGAGAAAGTTGAGCCAAAGATGAATTAGTTTTATGAATCCAGTGAATCTCAAGTCTTTGGTGGATTCAAAGTAATTTGTGAATTAGAAAGACAATTGAGTTGTGTGCCTAGTCTCTGAAACAAGCTTTGAAGCAGCATTTAGTCTTATAATGCGTAGCCAGTCAAATAGGTAGGAGTCGGTATTTGGGTACAGTCGGTATTGAAATAAGGAGACAGTAGAAAATAGAAGGCGTTTGGAGAGCCATTAGTGAATAGTTACTGGGATTCTCATTTCCTGCTGATTGTATTACTGTTTGGTCATTTCGTGTGCTGTAGTTCTTACTTACTATCGATTACTATTTGTGGGCTGTTGCGCACTGCTTGTGTACTTCTTGGTGATGTATTTATTGTCCGCGTATTCGTGTTTTCTTGTTAACAAGAATTGTCACTGTTGGTCTATTGATTGTATTACTGTACACCCATTACAGCGAACCCGTTTGAATTTAGCGAAATTTTCAGCAACAATATTAAATAATACCTCCTATAGGGTCATATGAGATAATAAGGAATTTAAAATATATACATCCTGATTAATAACTTTTGAAATGATATTTTTTTCCAGACGTCACTAGCCATTGTTTAAAGAAAAGTACAAACATCCTTACTCAGTAAAAAGGCCATTGTAAAATATCTAAGAAGGTATTTAGTTTATATGTGCTAATTTATATATTCCTTTTTTATTGCAGTAAAACATCAAAATTAATCCTTTGATGTGTTTTGATTTTTTTCCAACTGAATAATAAAAGTCTATATAAGTACTGTACTGAATAAACAATTTCATAATTGTGCATATAATCGTAAACTTATCTTATATGGAATAATATTATTTTGTTTAATCATAGTAAGTCACATTATGCTGCTAAATAATTTAAGAGTTCCTTCATCATCGTGAATAACTCATATTTTACATGATATGACAGTTGGAAGGTGCTTATTTATGTTGTACATGTATCTTTTTATCCATATGACAAACGTGGATTTACGTGGATTTCCAGGAGCAACTCAATAAAGTTTCAGGGTGAAATGGTATCTGTCTTATAAATTAAATGGTTAAAAATCATTGAAAAGCAGATTGGAAAAAATAATATAAACAGTATTAAAAATCTTATTACATAATATTATATAACAATAAAACACAAGTAAAAGACGTTTGTACGGTTAATTGAAGAATGATGTTTTTTAAAATTATTATTTTGTACCGTACCTATTTCTGACATTTTGAGCAACAGGTATTAAAGATCCAGTTGTTTTTTTAGTATATTTTCTGTACAATGATCTGAGAAAGGGCGGCTCAATGTTTTATTTGCTGTTTGGATGTGTTTAAGAATTGCTGATCCATCAACGTGTATCAAACGTCCTGTTGCGAAAGCTTGAGAACTGGTTACTTTTGAAATGTTGAGCGTTTGAATGCAAAAAAAAATTATGATAATGAGGTTCATACCAAAATTGCCTACTTTTTATTACGAAACAAGATGATAGTGTAATAAATCTATCAATAACACATTAATTCAATTTTTTCATGGTTTTTTAAAAATGAAGTATCATGAATAACCAACTTAAATTTATATATTATTATTTATTTTCTGAAAGTTTGTAGAATTTGAAAAGATACCGAATATGAGATTTTTAAGAATAATATTTTTATCAATGCTGTACAATGATTTTAAAACTATTATTAATAAAAATATTATTAATGGAAAACCATGGATAAATTTAAGAAAATATTTTTTATCAATAAATAACACTTTCCAATTTTAAATTTTATTAAGAATTAAGAGCACTGAAGGGAATTCTAAGTATATCAAAAATGACCATTGTACTTTTAACTTTTGATAAAACTTAATTTAATAATTTTATTTTGTACTACGAATTTAATATTCAAAGCAAAAACTTATCTTATGTAGTCAATATTCGAAATTTCTGATCATTCTTGTATTAATTATGTAAATTAATTCAACCTCGAATCTACTTTTGAAAATTGTTTCTTATAATAACTTTATGAACCAGAAACTTATCCAATATATAAATAAAATTAAAGGAAAAAATATATAAATCTTAATACTCATCCTTATCTAAGTTATCCCGAAGAATTGTAATTAGGTAAATTAAGACAACCAACTAAACTTTGCGAAACTAGTTATCTTCTATCTGATGTAACCTAACAAATAAATGGTTGGCACATTTATCTCGGACTACTGTTTAATCAAACAGCAGGGGGTATTAAATGAAACAGCCAATTATTCAAATGGCTGTCAATAAAGCTAGACCTGTGACGCCCATCCTATGATTAATATTCAGCGTATGTTCCGTTTTTGATTGTGTCCTTATTACAAAATGAACTAAAAGATAAATAAGAGCAGGCAATTGTAAGTATGAAAATAAAAATATTTTGAATCAAAGAATCCTGAGCCATTTTTTTTTACGAAATAGTTTTCTTTCCATGAACGAAATATTACGTGTCG
>JAPMOQ010044182.1:196165-230291 GCA_026543055.1 Argiope trifasciata | reverse complement strand
GCTATATATAATAATGTTATAAAAACAAACGAACCTGTTAAGGGAAATGAAATCTTATCTAAAAGTCACAAACTAAAAAAACAGTAAAATAGATATAATATACCATCTAGACATGTTAAAATAAATATTAAAATATGAGACCGCATTTTTCCAAGCAGCAAAAGAAATTCTAACGGGTCTAAAAGACAATATTTATTAGCGAACATTTTTGCTTTAACCTTTTTTTGTCTTCTGCAAATGCTAAAAAATTGCAGAAAGCACACTGATATTAACATATACAAAAACATGGAAATGATGTATTTGCGATTAAGTAAGGAAATAAATTTCCCATTTCGACAAAAAAAAATCTGTTTTAATTATCTTTAAAAAATGTATTAAAATACCAGAAATATTGTAGAAATGAGACTGACGTCAATATAAAGTTAATTTCCTGTATTTCAAAATGGTGCAAAAGTATCTTTGTGATAAGATTTTGGTGAAAAGCATAGATTATTTTAACCTCATTTAACAACTAATCTTAGATCATATTCTTTTTTATCTGATGGTTAAATTTTCCAGACGCGCAGAAACACGTGTCACAAATTTCCTAGTTTTCACAAACATCTTCCCATTTGAAGAAGCTTATAACATACTCAAAATTTTATTTCTCTTAATCAAATTATCCGCAGCAAGGATGAGACATTTTGTGAGATTGCTAACAATGAAATTCTCAACCACAATAAATTGTTCATTTAAAAATATATTTTCATTATGCTTCAGATAGATTCATTTATTTCTAAACAATAATTCCCTTAGAAAGCCAAATTAAATATCAAAATTTGAATATGACGAAGTTCTTTTCCCCCTTCAAAAATGCACTTTAATGAGCGAGTATATCAGTTACTTTAACAAATTTTAATATCTGCCGTTTTCGCATCACAAATGATTATAAAAAGTACATCAATACTAATTACATGATATTCAATATTCCTGTAATTCTATATATACTTTCTTCTTGATATTTGATAATTTAAAAACATGAATTGATAGATTGAACGAAAATAATTCTATTATTCAAAAACATGAATTGATAGATAGAACGAAACATCCTTAACAACGTCTATATTCCCTTGATCATCAAATTCTTGGCTTCTTGAATTCCGAAAATGAATAAAAACTATTGTGGGTTTTTTTTTACTTATCCACGCCTTTTTTTAAAAAATCAAAATTCAATTTTTATTTGGTGTTAGCTTTTTTCAACTAGCGGCTCAAGTTATTCAATGACATAAACACAAGATTTATGAATTGAATTATACGACAAAAATATTCAATTTCTTTTCACAACAATGGATTACTTTTTGGTATAATTTGGGTTCTATTAACTATTATAAAATGGGAATATCACAGTGCTGTGAAGAAGGAATATCAGCCTTAAATATGTTTAAGACAAGTTAATAATTTCCTTACTGGAACTGGAACTGAAAATCGTTGTATCTTCTTTTCAAAAGATAACTATTTATCTATATTATGTCAATTTCATTCATTTTAGCAATGAACAATCCATTATTTAACCTCCGCTGAAGATTGTATTAATGGAGATGATAAAATTTTTGTCTGTATGAATTAATCAAATAAATATCGCAGAACTTGTAGAAGGAATGTCAGGACTGAATATGTTTGAGCAAGTTTATAATCTCTCTATTGGAACTGAAACAGAAAGTCATTGTATTTTCTTTTTAAAAATAACTATTTAACTATATTATGGCTTTTTCATTCGTCTTAGCAAAGAGTAATCTATTATTCTACCACCATTGAAGATTGTATTTATTGAGATGATAAAAGTTTTGTCTGTTCGAATTTATGAAATAATGATATATGATATGCATAGCATAATAACATCCTACGTCTCTGGTGCCTATAACGCTGAGTTATCTAACCAATCGGATGTGCACAAAATGGAAATGAAAAAAAGAAAATGACACGAAAATTTTTTGTGGGATCTCCTCAGAGAATTGTCTTGAAGTCACGACCTGGACAACTATATTTAATATTGTAGTAAAATAATAATTAAATGACAAGTGAAAATACCTAAAAGCAAATGATGATAGTAGGCTAAACTTATAAAAAAATATTATTAACAGATCCAACTTATCTAAATTTCTTAAACCGTTAGTTACGGTTGAACTAAATAGAGATTATTAATGAAGAAAAAGGGTAAAAATTGAAAAACAAAACCAATGATAAAAATTGATAATTAACATTAAAACACATAACATATATAAACCTAGTAATAAACATTATAAATAGAATAAGAAATATATGGCTACTGCCTGAATCCTGTGATTTTAATTTCTGAACATCATTTATCAAATTATTCAAATTTAATCTGGAAATATTATCCATTTTGTATGTTTTACCTTATAAATTATTTCCTTCATTCTATTTATTACTTTGTTAACTGAAGTTGTCAATGAAAGTTATTTTTCATACATAATTCATTTTCATTAAATTCAGAAAGCAATTTAAAGTAACTTGCAGATAGCTGCACGAAAAAATTTATCAGAATGTCGAATGTCTACGAATACCTTACAGGAAATCGCATGGAAGGATTTATAGTATTTTTTTTTTGATTTCGAATTTGTTTCTACCACGTCATTAGAATAGTTTAAACAAGTAAAAATATTTTTAAGAGCTTTTGAAACTGCAAACGTGTTTTGAATGAGAAAGCTCAATCAAGCAAGGATGTGAAAAGAATAATTCATAAACAAGGTTAGTTGTCCTGTTTGAAGTATAAACTGTTCCCTCCCCTTGTTAATTTCCACAGTTTGTTCTCCCCTATTTTAAATACAGCACTTGCTCAAACAATGGGCTTCGCATTATTAATTACTGCTGATTAATACATCTAATTAATCATGCTAAAGTATTCTGTCGATATCTATATGGAAATGAGGTTACTTCTTCGGCACTAGAAAATTACTGGGTGAAAGCTAATTCTACTGAGTAAAGCTTGGTTTTTAATTGCCTATACAATGAATAAAATTCTTTACCTATTTTCTTTTCAAGCTGCGTCGCTTGCCTTTACATTAATTTGGTTTTTCCAGCTATTTAAGTTCCTTCGTTATTCTACAATGAAGAGAAGTGTCAATTATTGGCATAGATGGTAATTTGAATTTTAAGCTGTGTTTTTACATACACCATGGTGCGGCTGACTTGGACTAGGGGTGGAACGTCTTCCCCATGATTTGAAATTGTTGTTTTTGCCCTGTGTTCAATCTGCGAGGTGTGTCAAAGAGCATCCCTATAGAAAGGGTTTGCGCAAGCGAATGCGTGCTTCATCTTCATATTAGAAAGATGCCAGACTTAAACCTTTAGGTGCCATAAGTAATTGTCATAAGTAACAACAACAACTTGTTCCACAATAATTTGCATTATGCATTCTCTTAATTTACTACCATTTTGCCTTGGTTCGTGCAGCCTTTTAGCATTTTTTTAAGATCCTATTGTATCGAAATTCATCTATACTGTCGTTCACAATATCTGACAAAATCTTGATATCATGATACACTCACTGCCCATTACTGGCGATAGTGTAACTTCAAATCTGAATATTTCTTTATAGCAATAAAAAAATCCTGCTAGCTTGGTACACGTAATAAAAATTAATAGTGGAAAATTCACTTTTTAAAATATCAAAATTTTGACATTGGTCATTCCACATGGACCTGTAATTTTTTAAAGAAAGAAAATTTATATCATTTGTTAATATACTATATATTAGTCATATGCAATGTTATTCTCAATATTTTGGAAAAAGTTTTATATCTATTATTATTAGCAATATTGTAACTTCAAATCTTGAAATTTCTTTATAGTAGTAGAAAAATTGCAGTTATCTTGTTATATATAAAAAAGTTTATGGATAAAAAATTGTCTTGTATAAAAATTCTGGTGTTAATCATTTAGAAAAATCTGAAACTTGGAATAATTTTAGACGTGGACATTAATCTAATTATGCATAATCTGATTATATGACCAGTTCATAATTATCAATAATGTAACACTAAACCTGAATATTTCTTAATAATAGTAAAAGACTGCTGGTATCTTGGCACATATAACGAAATATTAATGAAAAACCGAATACAAAGCTTATTATTGATTATCTAATTAAAGCTTAATTTTGAATATTAAATGCTGTCGTTAATGGCCAATTTGATTCTAAAACAATGTAGTTATGCAATAGTGTTATCAGTTAGAAATTTAAAGCTACATGAAAACATTTCAAACGTAAAAACATCCTATATTTTGTTGGCCGATTGGAATTAAGAAACGCAAATTATTAGAATAAAATATTGTTACCTAGTTTCTTTGTCTCTAAAATTTTAACTTTATAAAAATGGTATTTTGTATTCTAATTTCCAACTAATTATTCATGCATTAGATCTCGGAAATCTCTTACATTTGCAGATTCTGAATGATAATATTCTGTCATATTTTTTGATGACTTAGTTGTTAATGGAATTATTTAATAATATTTTTTAACTAAACAGAGGTTCCATAATATTGAATTATAAAATCATTTAATAACTAAAAACAGAATCTAATTGAAATAAGAAGAAAAAGCCTTTTTAATACGATGTAAATAATGTTTAATAATTTTGTAATATTTATTTCAGATTTTTATCATAACAAATACATGAAAAAATATGATAAAGCTGCCCCATTAACTCTCATCGAGCAGAAATGAACTATGGTGTTGTCTGTTCTTTCGCTTTTATTTCACTGAACTAAGACATTTATTATCTTTATTAGCCAATATCTCTATAACTCTCTTCTTAGGTGTTAACAATAAGTTGTTCTGATCATTTCATATATATTCCACGCTTAATTTTGTTATTTTGAAATTTATATCTTATTTACTTGTACCTAGCCATCATACTGTGACCTGAACTGAGATCCCCTTTCTCAGAAATTATGAATTATTACGTTTATTTCCTTCATTTCTTGTAATCTATTTCAGCTGTTATAAGGCGTTGCTATACCTATTTTGTCTTATATTTTTATATAAAATTTTTCCTATAATAATTCTACTTTTTTACATTTCTACCTTTCCATACACCAATTTACATTTTGTATCGATTTTCTAATGATGATAGAATGTAAGTAATAGAATAACCAGATTTTGTTACTTTTGCAATTTTTTTGCTATATTAATAGGCCTTGAGCCAAAATAAAATATATATTCTTTGCCAACGAATATTTCTTTTAAAGAATTTTTTTTCTTAATTCATAGAATGTTTGAATTAGTCACTCAAAATTTACTCAATTATATAGATTTAATTTAATCATAAACAAATCGATGAAAATCAAGATTCGTAACTTTTTTTCTTATTTTCGGAACTAAAGAAATGGAACATTTTAATGCTAAACATTGATTTTTAATCTATATCATGAATCTGTATTTCTTTGGGTACCATGGTAATCGCACTAATTGACAGTAGCTTGCTTTTATTCAGGAATCTAAACGCTAATCATTTTCATAATAATATTTGAATTTGATGAAACGTAACCGATAAATATTCTATACTTTGCATTGCATGAAATTCTCTAAAGTTAGTAGTTAAAGTATAAACACATGAGGAGCAGAATGAAGACCAAAAATTAATTATATAAGTTAGTGGATAAATGGACTTCGCCAATAACTAAATAATCACTATTCTATGATTTAATTAAGTAAAATGTAATTAAAGTTATATTTTCTAACAACCTGGGTCTTATATGCAACATTTATTGATTTAATTCAATTTTAGAAACTATGATGGAGCTGGACTACAGTACATGTACGCATGCAAGTATTATTGAACATCATTGTCTTCTATAGAGCTTCGTTATGGGTCTTAGCAGAACAGCAGATTTTCAGAATTTTCAACGTCTACTGGCCTGCTAAGTCCCACGACGCAGATCTTTCCACATCTTCGGTGAATATATTGTCTCAGAGTTTCTGAATTATAACAAGGTAAGAATTTTCTTCATTTGATAATGTAAATGTACATGTTAAATATAAAAAAAGAGTTACATTTAATCTTATAAGTAATATTTTTGCTAATTCAAGAAGTGTTACTTTTAACAAACTCAATTTATTTTTAATTAGCCATTTGATATAGTATGAACCGAATGATTCACAATGAATTTCACTATTGAAATTATATAATTTTGCAATGATTGAAGAATGAAACTAGTGGTATATATGTGTTAAAATCAGTAAATACCTAATATAGAAATTTCTAATTTATTTATTATTGTTGCCAAAAGATTGTGTTACTTTCTGTACGTGAAGTAATCCCTTAAAAGAGTGCTTCTCTAAAGCACAAAGTGAAACACTTTACGAGTTCCGTTATTGAAACCTGAAAGGACTTTAGCATACACAGGGTTTCGTGGTTTATGTAAAGTAAGCCTTAACGCACTGAGTATTTGAGTTTTTGTTTACAAGAAATGATTTATTGCTTTGAATTATTCCTATGCTGAAATTAGCATATAGGGGCCTCCATTTTCATCATATCTCCTGTGACTATTTCTGCTAAATACAATTCAAGATACCATTTTCATGAAAAATATCGCATGAACCGAGCTAGAAAACTTGTTCTGTGAGGATTGTCTTTGTATTTTAGCTGGTATATCAGAAAGGGTGACTAAAAATAATATTACCCATACATCCTACCTATGTTCTGAGAAAGGCACTCATTTTGAAAGATTTGTTATGATTACGTGCTAACGAGAGTCTGTAGCGTTCCCCTCAAACTCAGTTTTATGAATGAATTGTTATAGAGCAAAACGCATGTTGTTAACATAATAACTTATTTCCATGGCGGATTTCTAAGGTTTTCAAAATAGTCAAAATACTTATTACATTCTGTTATCGATCCCCATTTCCAAGTTATTTAAATTTAAAAAGAGTTTAACTTATATAGCTATATTAAATTAATATCCCAATTTAAAGAATTTCAAAGGTTCTTGAATGGACCTCATATTTTAAAATCATGGTCAGATGACGAGTATGATATTAATGTAGGCCCTCCTCTCTTCCTCAGAAGTACAAATTTCTATATGGCTCTAGTGGGAATACTTTTGGCTCTGACAAATGCTATGTAGACCTAAAAATTAAGATATCAGTTTCTCAAAACCCCTCATGTGGGACACTACATATTTTGTATTACTGTAAACTATTCTTTTGTTGATATTATTGCCTTGTTGTATATGAAACTTGAATGTTTAGACATCGTTCTTTTATGTATGTATGTTTATCAAGTTTGCACAATTTATTACAACAGTGTTAAGGTTAACCTGATATATCGAAAAGCATTTGAGTTCTATAACTGAAATTTAATAATTTTTCCCCTTAATTCATAAATTAGACGCAATAGGTTGAAACTTGACTTTTATGCTACTTAACTTTATCAGCCAATCAATCCCATTTGTTTCCTCATCATAATTGGTTTATTTATTTTTGGAAATTCTAGCTTTATGAATCATTAAACTACTTTGGATAAAATGTGTAGCAGAAATTAGTAAATAAAACTCTTAATACTCGTCTAATCATAAAAACATCACTTAAAATATATGCTCTGATCACAGCTGTCTACCGGACAAACTTGATACTTATAAACATTAAAGCAACTTATAAAAGCACCTCAATACATAGTGAATTAATATTGTTGGGGCCGTTTCTTAAATAAATGGAAGTGTCATGCGATAATGACTTCACATTAATAATGTCGCAGGAGGATTATAAAGTTATCCTATTTACTAGACTGGAGAAAGAGCAAAATGGCATTTAAATAATGTCTTACTTGTCTTAGAGTAGGCTAAATTACTTTAATTATTTAATTAATATGTCTTTTGCCCTTATTTATGTTTTTTTAATTCTGTATTAAATTTACTTATCTGCATAACATCTTGTTTCGTTTACTCCTTTAATCTAGGGATTTGTATTTAAACATTACAAATTAATTAATGGAATAAAATGATTTCAGAATTTTAAACTCAAGTGTTGTTACAAATAATGCCATTTTTATTTTCAGATACAGCATAATGGATATTTATTCAAAGCAATTTATTTTTTCACCGTTATTAATTGTTATCAGAAAAGATATTTTATACATTCAAAATTTTGATCACGTTTAACTATTGATTTAATAATAATCTTATAGCCCAAAATTGCTCGTGTCTGGACTATGTTACTATTTTATAAAGTTTAAGCATGAATATTAAAAAAATCTCTTACTTTCTTTTTAAAAACACTTCATAAATTTTCATTTCTTATCAGTATGACTTAATTTTTATTAAGAGTTCATAATGAATCTTTAAAATTTCTTTTGGGATTTGATATTTTATTGCTAAGTTTTGGAATGAAAGTTTGAGGAGGATTTTTTGATTTATCTTTTTTAATTTGTAAGTCCCTAACATAAATTTACAATTAGAAATATAAATAATAAGAATTCCTACATATGTAGACTTTCACTGATGAAACTGGCAACAAAATGTAAAAAAAAATAGTGGAGGGGAATTATTTTTCAGTTTACGAATTCTTTTGGCTAAAGATAGAAGGGGAATCTAATAAAAGTGTTATATATATAAAGCCTGGTATGGGATTGGCGTAATAGTTACGAAAAATTAACATTTGGTCTGAAATTTATTGTGCCATTTTTGGCGAGTTATTTGGCGATTGAGCCCTGACGTGCTGTTAATAATAACCGAAAGTTGAATCTGTATATTAGATGAGTTTTTGAATCGAAACAAAAATATGATAAAAAGTTACACTTGTAGTTACAAAATCTTATATACTTAGCCGATTGTTCTTTTACGAATCGTTTAGTTATATGTTTCCGAAAGTGCAGACAGACAGACTATCAACCTTTCATTAGTTTTTGCTAAAATGTGGTAGTTCTCTACACTACAGAAGTTAAGTTTATTATTTTATCTTTATTTTAAAGTTTATTATTTTATCCTATTTACTTTAAAGTTAGCATGCTAAATTATATTCGAAAAGACAGGCACCTCTGAAATAATTTTGTCAATCTATCAACCTTTCATTAGATTTGGCTAAAATGGGATAGCTATCTACAGTACCGATGTCAAGTGCGTACCAAATTTTATCCTTCTCTTTGTTTTGAAGTTAGCATGTTAAATTTTATCCAAACAAACAGACTCCTTTGAACGAATTTTTATCAAAATCTGATAGAAATCTATAGATTTGGTGATGAGACAATATGCCAAATTCCACCCGTCTGTCGAAGAAAGTTTTTGAATTATATTTGTCACAGATAATTCAAAAACTTTTTTTGGAACTTTGGACAATTTCCAAAAATGTGTTTTTTGAACCCAGGAAGGTCTAAAACGTGGAGAGTCATCAAAATCTCGAGTCCGAATTTTTCGGCCATTAGTATATATATTTTTTTAAACTAGGCTTATGAGAAAGTGAAATAATTAATAGAAAAATTTATTCAAATTGATTTATGAAGAAATAACTATTCCAAATTCTGTCAAGAGACTGGAATGTCATTTACAAGTGAGGTTAAATACACTGTGGCAAGAGCAAAATTTTGGATAGTACCATTTATGCAATTTAAATGCTGTAAAATTCTATGACGGATGTCTTGCTGGTACAAGATTATTTTTGTATTCATTGTGATTAATTAACCCTTGGTCATTAATTAACCCATTGTCATCCTTGGATTAATTTATCCTAGAAATTTATTTAATAGTTTTTATATACTTTAAACAACAGGAAAAATTTTCTTTTGATGTGGACACCATTTGTCAGTATTTTTTATTGAATTAAAAAGGCATTAATAAATTATTTAGATTTACGAAACCTGCATCATGCTAAAATTGTTTATAATATCATATTTAATTGACAAATAATAAGACAGTAAACTTTTAAAACAAAGCGTTGTACTTATATGCGTTTAAAATTAACTGCAAATGTCTGAAATCATTTTCTCAATTAATTGAAGTATTTTATTGTTTGAGCTATATCAAATGTTTCATTTTAACACCTAGGTAGAAATGTAGATTCTGAAGAGTTTCAGACAGACTGTAGCAAAAAAGGGGTTTCCAAAAGGCATTCAACTTAAAAGTACAGAATGAAATGCCCTTGGAAACCCCCAAATATGCACAGTCTCAGCATCAAAATTTCTATTGTACATATGCCGAACAGCAATATCTATCAACTTCAGCAAGACTCCTCAGTTACAAGGTAATTATTTTAAAAATTTAAATTATAAATAAATATTTTTCCATTATTTTAATTACTCTCAAATTTTTTATTAGGTTTCATAGTTTCAGAAATTGAAGGGATATTTTAATATATACTATATATTAATGTGTTTAAAATAATTATATTTTATTATGTATATACTAGTTGTAAAATTTCTTTTGAAACTTATTTGTTGCAAATAATTCTCAAGATTAATTCTATATATTCGGTCATGTAAATAAATTATTTTGGATATTCTTGTTTAAAATGACATTGTTAGCAACAGTTCTAAACATATATTTTCTTATAAAAATTCTGATAAATATTTTGTTAACAATATTTTTATAAAAAAATTAAAAATTCTGATTTAAAATTTCTGATTTTTAAGCAGGCTTATAAAATTTATATTGTACTTTCAATGAATATAATATATTAATTTAGTATGAGTTTAAGTTATATAAATTGTTTTCTTATGAACGTAATGTATGTTCCATCTTTTCTTTGCACATTTTATTACTTCTTACTATTATCAGCTTTGTATCACATGGCTTTAGCACCCTACTTGTTTTCCAGTTTTCCAACCATAAAATGATTTATAAAATCGAAAAATAAGTTATTTGTTAAGAATTTATTTTATTTAATATTTAATTGTAGCATAATTATTTTTGAATCAGTTCAAATAAATAAATCAATTTGAGATATAAATATACAATTCTAAGCATTGTCTGATATTAAGGCTGAATGTAGTAAAATAGTTTCCAGATAGATACATAAAATTTGTGTTTAATTTTTGAATTGTTCACTTCATTTTTATTATTTTATATTATTCGTATTTTATGTAATTTTTATTTTATTATATTATAAAATTCTTATTTTCATTGTCTGCCTATAATTTTTTATTATATTTAGAATCGTTTTTCTATCCCCTTTTTTATTCGTACACTAATATCAATGCTGTATAATAATAAAATTTTATTCCTTTAGTAATGTTAATGTTTTTATGATAGATATCATAATTGTTCATATATGCTGAATATAACGAAACATGAATTGTAATAATTGTAAAAATTTGCAATTTAAATTAAATACCTTATATGGTATTGAAATTTTGTTAATAAAAACAAGTGAGATACCAGCCCCTAAAGCTGGAGGTATATAAAAACATAAGGATACAATTTTTTTCATTAGTCCCACTCTAAGTACTCAAACCATTCAGAAAAAGATAAACAAACAGCTTGGAAGAATATTAGGGTTAGAGCTGCATCATCTACAATATCTAAAAGAAGATATTTCCAAAAATAAGCAGAGGTAGCTGCCTTTCTCCTACAATAGAATTGTGCATTCATTCCAAGATTTTCACTAAATTTTCAAGTTACAATACTGTTACTCTACTCTATATACAAAAAAGGGGCGGAACATCTCTAATGTCATCTTAGAAGCTTCCGTGAGGCATTCCGTCGTTTTAGAAACAACTTAAGAAGCTTCTTAATGTATTTGTAGTGGTATCTTAATAAGTCTGTAACAGCCACTAAACACCAGTGATCACTTTTATCTAATGGCTACGTTACATGGCTGCAATCCAAATTGTCCCGCATTCTAATTTGTCTCAATTTCCCTGTCATAGACTTTACTGTTAAATGGACAATGTTTCATCTAATAGAAATTTGTCAAGCGTCATTCAACATACTAGATTTTCCCACTATAGTTAAGACAGATCAGACCATGTCGATACTGATTCTTTCAATGGTAGAGGAGTGGTCATCTGTTCACAAAAAGCCACCACAGGCCAGGGCAAAACAGTAGCCGACGACATGACACCTGAAATTTCATATTCTGTACAAACTGTTCTGATCAGTGCCACAGCAGATCAATGGCACTGATCTGTACTTCATTCGCATGGTCATTGGATCAATAAAAAATAGTGCCCAGTATAAAGAATAGAAAAACAATTGAAGTTGAAGAAAAGACCCAAAACTGCATAGGAAGAAAGTCAGAAAATTCAAAGGTGCTAGTTGAAAGGATTGAAGTATTAAGGCTTCAAATCTACATGGAAGTCATTTTAAAACTGACATTACGAATGCAATTCAAATATCTGTACTAACAGACTCCGGACATGATATAACAAAATTTCCTATTCCTAAACTTACTTCCAAACCCTCATTATTAATGCACCAAGTTTTTTCTAGCTCTAATAATGAACCATTCACAGAAAAAGAAATAACTAAGGTTTTTAATGATATCCATGATGAAAAAGCAGCGAGAAATATTGGTATCGAATGATGTAGTTCTATGAGCAATGAAGAAGGATTTCCCGACCCTCTGCAAAGAATACTTCAAAAAATGTCTTTCAATGTCCAAATTCTCAGATTTTTTAAAAGTAAACGTATAGTATTCTATTTAAAAAATTGGAAGGGATCTTAAATTAACTCCATTACAAACCAATAATTCTCTGACCTTTTATAGTAAAAGATCTCAGAAAAATTACTCACACCGCTTCTTACTTAATTTCTGGAATTAAATAAATTCATCAATATTAACTAGTTCGGGCTCAGTCAAAGAAAATTCATAGATTTTTCCTTTAAAGAATTTATAAAAGAATCTTTAAGAAGAAAGCTAAAAAGGCAACGTGTTGTTATTTTCAGTGGACATCAAAGAGGCATTTGGTAGCATCGAACATCATACGTCAAATATTTAAAAAAAAAAATCCAATCCTATATGCCAGAAAAATAATTCACAACACATCAGAAGAATGAATAATAAGAGAAGAGGGACATGGTTACCTCCTAAAGATGCTGAAGGTGTCTAGATCTATGAAGCTTGGTGACGAATGATCTTAATAAAATCTGGTATGCTCATATAGCTATCCAAGTATTTCCAAGCCACTTTTTTCAAGTTTTTAAGGCCGAAGCCAGGGGAAATCTAAACTTGAGAATGTTTGGCACCTACGGATTTAGTTTACATGGTGATCCATGGGAAGTCCTCCAGTTCCGAAGTAAAGAAAGTTCTTACCACCAGGCCATTTCAGCTCCCTTTACAACTTTCTTAATAGCTGGTAATAACTTTTCTAAAAATTGGATAAGAAATAAAATCTTTCAATATACTATTCTAAAATTTTGTTAATTATTCTCTAATATATAATTTTATATCAAATTAGGTGTTACAAAACAAAAAAAAATTGTGACATTATAGCTACTAGATTGCATAAAGAATCCCGTAATATTTTTTGACAGAAAGTTTAAAATGCATATAAAAGATTAAATTTTCAAAATTTTTATATGCATATTAAAAGCTATAATAGTATTTGTAAAGTATTTTGCTGTGATAGTTTTGAGAAAACGGTATGATATTTTATATCGACTTTCAAATCAAACATTTTTTTGCAAAGGAGAAAAATGTTTTATATTGTAAAAAATATTAAAGATTATGGAGTATTTAGCACTTATAATTTTTTTACTTTAATTCATCAGCAACAGTTTTAAATACATGGCACTGAAATAAATAAAACACATAACATAATTGTTTTTCCTTTTAAAGAGAATGCACTTTACCGATGCTCCACACGTAATATAAAATAAACGACAACCAAAATGTTTAAAAAATGCGGCATGCAATATAAAAAACAGAAAAGAGCATAAATATAAGCTATAGGTAAATATAGGCTTTCATTAAATTGTTAAACATATTAATAATTTATATAAAGAAGAGTTTTGGATGCTATTAAATTTAACAAACCCATTCTCAGAATAGCAAAAAGAATACAGTCAAGTCACTCTAGTATGCAGCGACGTAATGCAGCAAAATGAATACAATAAAATCTTCAATGCAATAAATCCCGTGATGGATGACTTCATAAAAAAAGCGAACGAGAAAAATCGAAAAATTAGGAAAATACTGTCAACTTAAATATATATTTTTTTCTAACAAAAATGATTATTTTTGTAAAAAAATCAACCTTGTATATGTTCTAAAATTTTGATGTTATTTTTGTAAAAGAACTCAACCTTATATATGTTCTAGAATTTTGATGTTATTTTTGTAAAAGAAATCAATCGTATATGTTCTAGAATTTCGATGTTATTTTTGTAAAAGAAGTCACCATTGTATATGTTCTACATTTTTGATGTTATTTTTGTAAAAGAAATCTACATTGTATATGTTCTAGAATGTTGATGTTATTTTTACAGAATGGATCTCAAATAAGAATACAGAATTAAAAAATGAACGAACAATACATGTTACTTATAAATGCTAACTTCATCTTTCTTCAAATGATTTGTATTCAATATAATAAAACGTGGGTAATATACAAGTGCCACAAATATCACTTTCTATTAATATATTTACCATAATTCCCCACATTTTTTATATTCATTAAAATTTTCCAAGAATGTAAGTCACAAAAGACCACATATTACCATTTTTTGAATTGTTTTGCAAATTTCAGCAGACGAAACGTCTAAAAGCGTATCACTTGTAATGATAATCTTTTCATCCGGTTTTATATGCGAGTCGAGTGGTTTATCTCCTACACGTTTTTCAAAGCAGACGACTTTTCCCAGAAAGCTCTTCGGACCATGAAAGGCAAGGTGAATGATTTCTTTTTTTGTATTATTTTCGCTCTTTTCCACTCAGAAGATTCGGTCTCAGCGATCATTGATTTTTTTTAGAAAAGAAGAATAACTACCGTTGGAGAGTAAAGACATTCATTTTGGGAAGTCGTGTCACATCTAGAATTCAGTTCACTCCAGTTCAGACATTCTGAGTAAAGCAGTCAATGAAAGTAATCAAAGGAAAAGAAAAAAAGTTCTTAACTGTGTGTGTCTTTTTTAATTTATGGTTGAGTGAATTATACGTCTGAAACCTAACTTCTTTTTAAGCGGTTTGTAATGCTGCTTACGACATTCGCGATTTACACTAGAAAAAATTTAAGAAAAACGGAATAAAATTAAAGAAGATAGCGGAACCCATACTGAAACATCGTTTCATGATAATGTTTAAGAGTTCATTAAATTATTCTCATGTGTGAACATGATGCAGTTTTGGTTTGGGTTTTTTGAAGCCTTAAAATATGTAGTGAAAAAATTGTTAAAGTCTCAAAATGCGTAGGCAACAAATTGGGGAAGTTGGGTGATTTATCGCTAATTAAAGTTAAAAACTGATTTCCGTTTTATTCATTCTCTGAATTCCTTTGAATTGTCTTAATTAATTTAAATCATTAAAAAGTTTAAACAAGCTTGAAACAATCACAAGACTATCAGATTACACAGGCTTCGATATTCAAAAAAATGATACGTTTTTTTTCATCCCAAAATTGGTCGAGTTATATATATATGTTTGAAACAATCATGAGACTTCTTTATCGTTCTCTTCTTTATCAGAAAATTGAGAAACATCTTATCATGAAAGCTATAGATATGAAGTAATTTTTGAATGAAATTGGTCATCGATAAATCGTTATTTTCCTCACTCCGATATGCATATGAATTCGAGAATTTTAAAAATATAACAAACTACGTAATTGAAATTTTATTAATTTTGTTAATTTTATTACAGTAACATTTTCAAAAAAATCGGTTTAATTTTAGTTTAATTATATAAGGGAACATTTTAACTCAACATTAAGGCTATTTTATTACATAGGGCTAAATTTTGAACAGCAGCCAGATAACAAGAACATCAGAAGTGGTATCCCTGTCCAAGTGGTAGGACGCTTCGCCACAGTGGATTTAACGTTCACCGGGCCTTCTTACAAGGGGGTTCTTAGCTTAATCAGACCTTGACTTTCTAACCATCTGATTCCGAATTCGAGGTCATACCTCCAAACCACCACGACCCTGAAAATATAAGACTTTTGAAAAAAATGGAATGAAGCATGTGTTAATAGTGTTCAAAAACTCAACATAAAGTTACATGGATGTATAAATAAGTAACGCATATGATTTAGAATGCAATTATAAGAAATGCAATGAATGGTAATATGAAAGTGAAAAAATATTGCTGACTTTTTACTTTTTAGACATAATGACATTTATATTGAGGAATTTATCCCAGTGATGAATCAGTTTGAAATTCTCAGCCTTTCAGAACTTCATTGACCTGCATAAAGTCTTCCATAGAGTCACATGTCCGAAAAATCTCTCCATGTTCCCAAACAGATTAAAATTCAAGATACCAAAATCCGAATTGCATGGGGGGGAGTTCTGAAACTCACCAAGCGAATGTTTGCAGTTTTCGCCTCGAATTCATGCAAATTTCTGTTTCATGTTTGGCTCTACGACGTTGAATTCATATAGGCTGATGGCGTTTTGTGAGATAATTAAAAAAATGGGAAGTTTCATATAAATTCTAATTAGTGGAATGTTTAATTAACTTGCATTTTGAAATGTTGACAATATTCTATCTCCCATCTTAATGAATGAACAAATTTTAAAAAAATATTTTTACTTCAATTTTGCTTTATTTTACTCCTTTTTGTCTTAAATTAATTAAAATGGCTTATAAATTTTTAATTAGACTGTTTTTTGTTATTAAACACTTTTAAAGCAACAGACGAGATATATCGCCTTTCAAGTACTTCCAATAACATTGGAGGATTAATTCGAAAGTAATTGGGATATTTTTTTCACCCATATAATGAAATAATTGACATGTTTGCGTAAAATCGTTAACTCAATCAAAATTGTACTTCGGACTGGAGAAAGACGAGATATATATTAAGAGAAGTAAAAATTTTGGAGTGGAATAATATATAATTACAAATAATGTTCAAATAAAAAGATAAAAAAGGACGCTGTGAGTATCAGGGAAGACTTTATTCAAAGTATATACTATAGGTCTGATCACAACGGTCCCATTGATTAAACGACCCATAGGACAGTTTTTTTGTTAGAATTCCTTCCCAGTCTTTCAGTTTGCCGTCTGAGTTGAAGCACTTCCCTTTCAGTTGTTTTTTTTGGGGGGGGGACTAAACACATGTTACATCTCCGGATTGACTTTGGACTTGGCTAGTTCAGTGTGAGAGACCCTGTGGTAGTGTGAAAATGAGCCATCATTAATCAGAACCACGCCCACCGTGAGTAGCCCTGGTCTTTTGTTCTTGATGGACACGCGTAGTTTTTGTAGTGTCTCACAGTACAGGTCGGAGTTAATGGTTCATGTGTGCTGGAGGAATTCAACAAGTAGATTCAATTGGACGGTGTTTTTTATAACAGCTTCTGTTCTCTTTTGCTTAAGCACGCGGACTATCGCTCATGCTCCGATCTGCACTGGAGACTAAAATCGCATCCCTAGAGGTCTCACTACATTCTCAAAAAACGGCATAGGCAGATATGTCAACAGTTACGTTGTTACGACATTTCATGCCTTTTCATTTGAACAACCATATTATGAGTTAAATGTAAATAATGATAATATATATAATAATAATTTTTCTTTTCTTTTTACTCTCCCTATTTTAAACTTTTATTTAAGCTATGTAAATTTGTAAGGGTAGCAAATTTTTTGGGCTATATAAGAAAAATAAGTGTCGATTCGATTCTTTACCTACACTTAAAACACTATATTATTTAACCTAACTATAACACTATCTATAATTTAACCAACCTATAGCACTATCTATAACTATACAACACTAACATAATATCTTAAATTACCTGCTATTTCAATAAAAATTTTAAAGCTCTTAATGCTTGAAGTACATTTAAAATGTGCTAATATAATGTTTTAACTTGCGTGATTAAACTGTAGTAAACAGATATGGAGTAATTAAATATAAGTATTAGATATGTCAAACTGTTCCTTGTCTAATTCTAAATCCAAACTCACATACACATCCCAATTATTAGAGTGTATCCAATACTTACATGTGTCTTTACATAGTATAAAAGGAAGTCACCTGAAAGCGTCTGTATGCTTGAAATAGAAAAAAAAAATACTTAACTGATTTTAGAGATATTTGTACTGTTTTGTAGGGCATATATTAGGAAAGATTTTAATATATCAAAGTCATAGTAAAAAAGTAACAGGAATTTCATAATTTAGATTTTAATTGTTTACATGTTATAATCCGCGCATGTGCAAAAACAGCAGCATTTGTGCTTTGTACTTATCTGCGCATGCGCAAAAACCACAACTGTGCATGCGCAGATAGCAACAGCCGTGGTATAAATATACGACACATTTCTTTTTTTACGTCTGATTTTATACAGCAATTCAAAACTCATTATCCTTGAATTGACTTAAGAGGAGAATGTTTTATTCATGGACAGCTTTTTGTGGCACTTTCTAGAATTACATTCAAATAAAATCTTTTTATCTTGACACCAGGAGAAAAAGCAGCCAGTGTATTTGACAAAGAAATATTACGAATTAAGCAGAATTATATTTTCTTCTCAGATTATTCAGAGTGATAAATATGTGTAAAAATGGGTAAACACTGGGGTACAGAGTGATAAGCAGTGGGAACATTGACTTATTTGTATATTTATAAATTTCACAACAGCCTTTTTTTGTAAATTGTTTTTGTTTAAACATAGCCTTTTAACAGTATAAATATTTTTGAATATGAACTATAAAAATTGTTTTGTAGTTATTTTTTTATGATTTCTACATACATGTTCATGTGTGTTTGATGATGTGTGATGATTTTTTTTCTCTTGGATGTTATTCTTCAAGCAAGGATGTGCGGGTACAGCTAGTACATATACATATCTCAATTAATTCTTATGACTTATTTCTCTGATTAAAAAAGCGAGCGGTAGTATTTAGCGTTTTCAAAAAGTTGAAGATAAGTAGCTAGCAACTTGAAATTTCCAAAAGAAAACGATAAGGAATGCTTCATATCTTAAAAGATGGATGAATGCTTATTAAGGATTAGAACTTATATGAAATAATTTATTCTAACTTATGGCAATTTATAGCTAGCTATGAGCGATTTAAGTCAAGTGAGCGACTCTTCTTTATTTGGCAGCGCCAACTAGGCCCAAGAGTAAGATTTAGCTACTTCATATTCACATTCGTTTGCACAACCCCCTTTTGCAGGAAGACATATTCATTCACCTCACTAGTAGAACGCAGAAGGAGAACAATCATTCCGAACCGGGACTCCCAGTCAATCACGAGAAAGAAGAGAAATTTATATGAGATACATAATGAATAACCATTCATAAAAGTATGCCTTTTGAAAGATGTGCCTGAAATGGGGAAATAAATATTTAAGTAGATTTTTTTCCCTTAAATTCAAGTGCACAATTTAAACAAGAAGCATTAGAATCAAACCTAATAAAATTCGTATGAAGAAACTAGGATCCTTATAAAAGGAAACCAACTGTATTTGTTTCTGATTTATGTAACACCAATTCAATCGATTAATTAATCACTCGACCCACGATTTCCGTGAAATTTACACTCAGTGGATATAAATGTGTGAATGAGTTCATATGGAGATAAAAAAATGATGGATATATGTGTGTGACGAAATTAAAGGATTAATAAACGAAATGGAGAAATATTAATGTCACGCATTCCAAAAACGAACGTGATTACAGAGCTTGAAAAAGTTGGAGACAGCTTAACAGCATGATTTAAAGCTTCCGATGCCAGGCTTGCATATTAAAATCACGAGATAGGCGTTATAGAAATAAATATCCTCAAAGTAATTGAAGAGATTAAGAAGACAGAGCAACAGCCGATAACATTATTTATTATATTGGGCTCGAAAAAGCATCTATTACTTGTTACAGAGTTTCTCTAATCATTTTTTAATTTGAAAGTTCTTGTTTCGTTTCAGAGAATAAAGTACTTTAAAGTAATACTTCCTGACCTCTCATGGGATTAACGGGATTTGCATATCTAATAAAATTCAATCAGATAGAAAATTATTCATTTCCAAGATAATTGTCTTAGTTGCAGAGCGAGCGAAAAGCTAACGTGACATCAAAATGTTTTTATTTTTATCGGCATTCATTACATTTAGATTAAGTAAAATTTACTTAGCAATTCGATAGTAAATTTCACTATATCAAATTGTTTTTAATGAAATTTATTAAATAATTTAACATATTTTTATGCGCATTTATTTTTATTTCGTTTCTTTGAAATAAGTGGATAAAAACAGCTACTAATTATCAGTTACTGACTGCGTCGGCTCTGAAGTTCTGGGTGTAAGCTATTTAATAACATTAAAATGTATCAAAATGACATATTGATACACATACAATTGTATATATATATATATATATATATATATATATATATACACACACACACTTGTGTATATATATGTGTGCTTTTGGATTTTGATTTTTAATGTGTTTATAATTCAAGAATTATAATTTCATTATTCTCTCTCTCTGTCTATATATATATATATATATATATAAAGAGAGGGAGAATAATGAAATGATTATTCTCGAATTACAAACACATTAAAAATGAAAATTCCTATACTAATGTATATGAATTAGAGATAATTCAGCGTCATGAAAAATTAAATCCAAAATACATATATGACACTTTAAATGATTGCACACACCTTCAAAAATCCTATACAAACTGCAGGGAGCCATCAGATATAACCGATAGTACGCCACAGTGTTGAGATTGTAAGAGAATGATGTATAAGGAGCGCATGCAAATAAGTATAATTGTTCACAAGCGCTTTATAAGCCTTACAATGGAATAACCGCATAGTTATGACAAAAAGACGCATGTGGATGATTTTTTACATAGTAGAATTATCGTCCATTTGAAATGTAAGCGTACTCAGCTCTAAGTATCCGAGGAACTTGGAATCAACCAGATTGTCATCTTCAGGAATTGGCAATATTTCCAAGATGGACATTGTCAGTAGACGTTACAGCATGTTTCCCGCGAGTTACAACGCCAAATGAGTACCGGTATTTGGCGATTACTGCCATAAGAAATAGGCGGTGCACAACATCAGACCTGTCCTGTCAGCTCTCTGATCAACAGTTTCAAGGCAGACCATGCACAGACACTTAACGCAGTTTAGTCTATATGCTCGTAGACCTGTCAGAAGTGTTCCACTTACCGTAACGCACTGTCGCCTGCAGCTAGCCAAGAGTAGAGAACATGCATTGTGGACACTACACCAATGGTATTGTGTGATGTTTTCCGGAGGGTCTGGGTTTAATTTATGCTCTGATTCTCGCTGGACTTTCATATGGAGAGCTCAAGACCCTGTTAGCACGGAGACATCACTGAACGACACCGTTACGGTGGTGCAGTATTGCGCGCTTGATGAGGAATTATTCTGGGTTCCATAACTTACCTGCATGCGTAAAGTTGAACCATGACAGGCCAAATCTATTGGAACACCATTCTAGAACAACATGCATATTTATTTTGGGGCGCATCGGGGCAGGATTATCGATGACAGCATGTTCTCTCAGTACAAACATTGTAAACGCATTCTTTTGATTGGAGGATATAACTTGTATGGGTCGCCTAGCATTCTCATCGGACTTGAATCTAGCAGAGCATGTGTGGAAATGCTTGAATGACAACCACCTCCTACATGTCTACAGGTATTTCGGAGAACATTGCTTGATGAGCAGTGTAATATTACCCAAGATCAGATCTATAATTTGATACTCAGCAGGCCTAGACTTTATACGGGCTATTTTACATCGTCTGATAGACATACTATGTATTAACCATCATTCCAGTCATGTAATACTTTTTTGCAATTTACTGTAAGGATCAAAAAGTTTAATTTTTATAAATGATATCAAACATATAACATCTTTTTTGCTCTTTACCAATGGTTCTTTATGCTTTACAAATAAGTCACATTTGTATGTCATCTGAATTTTTCTTTTTCTGAACTTTTATTATCCTTGATTTATAGACATGAGTGTAATATTCAGTAAATCATGCGTTTTTTTATAAAATGGGAAATTTTAGAGAAAATATCTAGAGACCTTCAAAATTAATTTTAATATATCTCATATTTTAAGTGCTTGGTTGATTTCGCTCCTAATTATTAGTCGTAAACTATAACAGCAGATAGAGCTTTATAAAAATATGATTGATTTGTAATCTAATATTTAAAAAAAATTCTCGCTTAAAAATAATTATTGCTAACATTAGTGATCTGAAAAAAAATAGGTTCTTTCTTTATCATATTCAATTTAAAAAGATTCCTATTTGATAATCTTATCATAACATGTTCATTTTCTCTCATTAGTATCCGACGTATGTGTATCATTTACATTCGTAAGATCCTTTCAAATGATTTATGTCATTTTCTCATAATTTTATAATCACTGATTCTTATTTTGTCTTCATTTAGATTCTGAATATCATGTGACATTATGTCCGTCATGCCGACAACGGTGAATAAGTTTGAAATTTTTGTTTAGTACACATCTTAGTTGAATTTGGTTTTATAGTTAAAGTGTAGGATATGAATTTGAAAGAAATTAATGAATGATAATTTAACCCAAAAATCCAAAAATAATAAATAATTTCATAACAAAACAGAATAAAGAGTAACACCTGAATTATGATATATCAACGTGATATTAAAACTCATTCCTCGTTCTTTGTAATGTCTAATAAAAGGAATGCATCAAAGGAATGCACAATTTGCATGCAAGGAAGGCACATCCTGTTAAGTACTGGTATTTGTCTTATCCTTATACATAACTTGTCGCCGATAAGACCTCGCTCCTCTTAGGGGTGATTTCTTTACCAGATCTGATGAATTTCACTCCTCTCTTTTCATAGCAAATTAGAATCTCAACATACCTGAATCACTATTTATTGTTATATTTTATTTCTGCACCACTTTCCATCTCTTCTGATGATGATGTCATGTTCCACGGTACCGTTGAAAAAGGAATGATGTGGCTTCTGTAGGTACCTCTGAGAACTCGACGGCAGAAGTCTGACTTGAAGTTCGTATTTTCTCGTAGACATAATTCAAGAACACACAAGAAATAAAGTTAAACTAATTTATTAACTCAAATCTGAGCTGAGAACAATGTGTTTGACAGATCTTCGGCTTTTATACCAGTAGGGAAAATTCAAGAATATTATTCTGGAGAGAAAAAGGAAAATCCAGAATACTTATCTTGTGAAGAAAGATGCAGAATTTTCTGGAATAGGAAATAAAGGAAAAACAAACCAAGAAAAACATGTACACAAAATTTTCAATCTACCGGGATTCGAACTCATGATCTTTTGACTATAAATACAATGTTATAACCAATCGACTATGGAACTCGATTGCTTCGTTTGAATACCACGCAAACATCTACTTTTAACATGGAGGTTCTTTTACACACCTTGCAGACAGAGTAGCCCCGTCCGAACCAGAACTTGAAGCTGGGACGTCCAGATGACGGGAAATTTATCTGTTCTATTAAGCAATTATCAATTTTAGCTAATCTAATTATTCAAAGCTGAATACTTGATAACAACGCAGAAGACTGCATTTGAAAAGGCAATTATCCCTTTTCTTATACTAAATTGACAATGATACAAAATATACTCCGTTAATTTAAAGTTGAATTCTATACTTGTGATGAAACGCACAATTAACAGGAGTATTCAATTTTATTTTAGCAAACTCAGTATTAGAGAAATAAAATTAAAACTTTTCACGCAACACAACATATTCTTCCATACTGACATAAGTTTACAGTAGTACAAGTACTAACGATTAGGTACCTCAAGGCACTTTTATTGTAGATAGTGAAGCTTAAATTAAACTCCGTTGTATAAATGTAAGGTAAAGTTCACAAAAGGTTTATTTAGTTAGATATAGATATATATATAGTTTATAGTTTATGTATATATATATAGTTTAGATATATTTTAATAAAGTTTAACAGATAAAAATTGACTTGTAATCTGTTCCATAAATAACTTTGTTTGTGATTTAAATTTGATTGTATTTTCGCCTTTCATCTTTTACGAATTATTAGATAGTGTTTTGGAATATTTCCAGAACGAATTTCTTTGTATTTGATAGCGTTGTTGAAAATTTAGGTGATTTTGAATCACTAAAATATTTTGATTTATTGATATCTGACTTCTGACAATAAACTCATGGAATATACAATCCTATCGTACTAATGTCAGATATTAATTAATAATTTAGTGAGTATATATTTAAAATTAAAAAAAAAAGACAAAGAAGTGTATTGACATTTTCAGATACCAACTTCATTTCAGATGATAAAGAAAAAAATTGAAATGTTTTTCCAAGAGATTTCATTTTGTGCTTAAAATAAACAGTCTGAAATTTAACATGCATTTAATTCATAATCCAAGATATTAACCAAAATATAAGTGTATTGATTAAACTTTGTAAACTATAAAATGTTTTAAGCTTTGGGATTTCAACTAAACTCCACAAAAATTTATGATTTTACACTAAAACTCTTGTGATTTAAAAGAATTCTGCGTTATTTTTAATTCATATTATCCATGAATATTCACCACAGTCAACGCAGCAAACATTGTATGCATTGAAAATTATTTTATAAATACATTTTTTAGAATAAATAGGTATAGTTTCATAATTGGAATATTAAAAAAAGTATAGTTTATAAATTGTAAAATTTTCTTGCACAAAATATTAATCTTTACCATAGGTGTCATTTGAAAATAGAGAAATATTGCTTCAAATATTATAATTTAAAAAAAAAGTGACCTGCAAATGTATTTGGATACTTTAAAAATGCCTTTGAATGAAATTTAAAATAAAAAATGCAATTTTTCATGGATTTTTTAATTTAGTATATATTAAATAATTTATGTATATATATATTACCTTACATAAATCTAATCTTATTTAACTAAAAGTTAAACTAAAACAGAAATAGAATTACGGAATTTAATTTTATCCAGCGCTGTTATCTAAAAGAGCACTTTATTCTCCAATACTATTTTATTTCTTTTCTAATTATTTCTCAACTATTCTTTAGTTAACTGTAATGTATGTTTCTGTAACTTTCCTACAATACTAAAATCTAAAAGAATCTGACGATCAATATTTCTTAAGTAATTGCTTAAATGTATAACTATGCCATTCAACTTATAGTACTACATTAAGATTATCTAATGTTGAATCAAAAAAGCGGGAAAAAGTTGAATATCTTTAGACTCATCACAGCTTACCCAAAAACGAATTTAATATTTCTTTCCGTAACCACATAATAAAATTTTATCATTTATTTATTTAATATTAGAACGCTTTTAATAAAGAACATAACCTTCCGCTTAAAAAAAATCGAGATCTTCTGCAAACTTCTTCCATTATTTGGTCTGTAGTCAGGGCGTGGCAAGGCAAGCTATTGGATAAGCGTTTGACCTTCGCCGTCTGATAAGCCGTCGAACGAAACTCGTTGATCTCAATAGCTTTTTCATATGTAACTCTAGACCCTGGATCGGATTTGTCTTCGGGGCTAAATGGCTGATTGCTGAAGAATTGGCGATGGCAGTTAATTGTTGTCGCGTGACCAGATTTCGAACATTTCCTGTCGGAGTAGCATCAGGTTCTGCTTTCGTTGCTTTGAGTTCGTGCCTTACTTCCTTTTAACACCCGGATGCAAGCATGGTATAATACCAGTGTATAAAATAGTATTAAATGGGGAAAAAAATTAAATCAAAACTTCAGTAAAATAAATCGATATATATTTGTAATTTTTTTATTTTAATACAACTATTTTAGTTAAATCTTTTATATAAGACTAGATGGTATCTTAGTTTGAAGATTCAGGAATGTTGATTGCTCTTGTAACTGTCTGACTTTTTCACTCTAAATTCGGTATGCGTTATCATTTAAAGCTATGAAGTGATGTGTTGTGTATGGTTTACTATTCATCTTGATGGGTCAGTTAGAAAAATGCTAAGTTTGTTAAGAACACAACCGAGCATATATATACTATAACTATACGTGTATACTATAACTATTTACGTGAATACATATATAGATTTTCAAATGACGCGCATTAAAAACAATATGTACGCAGTCAAAAAGTAAACTGACGGCACAAGATTCGAAACAAAAGTTGAATAGTCTCTGATAACCAAATGTGATTTTGTCCAATACGATGAGTTGCCACAACAGAACCATAAGCTGTAGCACAGCTTAGAGTTATCAGTTGTTAAATGTATCAGAAGCGTATGCATTGAAGAATTCGAAAACTGCTGAATTTTATTAATTCACCAACTATTATATGCGAATGTTATAACAGATTTAAAAAAAATGTAGTGACAAGACATTGGGGATTGGCTTAACAATCTGAAGTTTATTAATAAAAGATTATTGTGCTCCTTAATCAATATTTATTACTACCTCTCAGCCTCACACGAGAGTAGTTTATAATACTTTATTCAATGATTAAACATAGCATGTGTGAAATTAAAAATTAAATTTAATACATACTGATTTGTAATAGTAACAGATTTGAATTACCTTGAATATAATTTGAGTCCATAAACCTCCATCAATTCTTTCACACGATTATTTTAAAATAAATAAAGTATGTAAGTAAGTGTCTATTCCATATATTAAGCCTGCGCAGCAATGATTTTTTTCCCTTTTATTGTTTAAGAAATCTTGATCTATACATATGTCTAGATTTCTTACTCTGATTTGAGCCATGGTGGCGTGGAAGTAGGGTCTTGTCTTCGGGAAAGAAGGGTTCCAGGTTTGAGACCCGATCTGATGGAAAAATCACCGAGTAAAAAGGTCTGGTGAGCATTGAATCCTGCACATCGAATGTCCCGGACTGGTGTGGGGCGGAAATTTGAAAAAGAAGCAGAAGATCAGATGTATTCTTCAAAATTACGAGATTCGTTCTAAAATAACCCTAGGGTTGCTTAAAAATGGGATGTTAATGCTACTAAACTACTCTCTCGTTTACTTAAATGCTACTTTCTCGTTAATGTAGAATGTTGTTAGTCAAGTGTCCTTATTATAATGGTTTCACATTATTGCACATTGCTCAAAATATATTATTTTAATTAGTTTAATTTTAAATGACAGTTTCTTATCACCTTTGATAGCTAACTGATGGTACCTTCTAGAAATAAAAAAATGTTTGTAGCATTCTCAACTTCTTATAAAGATTAAATCTTAATTAAAAACTTCCCAAGAAAAAATGTATATTATTTCTCAATTGTTAGTTTTTTACTATAAATTGCTTCATAATAAAAGACCGGTATTTAAAAAACAAGGTAGAAAATTTTCAATCAATGTTTTATCAACAATAATTATTACCTCAATTTTATCTGATCACATTAGTTTAGCATCATTATACAAATTTCTACGAAATGGTGAATAAAAAAGACCAACTATTAGTTGAAGAATAACAATTACAGAGTACAGTTGATAGAATAACATTTTTCCTTTGGTAATGTTCACGGTAAATGGTTATTAACACTCTAATTGGTGGCTCAAATATTCATTTAAACAATTACGATCATCATTTGCTACTGTTAATGATGATAATCCCCTTCGTTATATGACATTCCCAAATAACAATATCGGAATGCTTTTTGATTAAAACTCATTATTAATTTCGGGATTTAAGAACAATTAAAAAAAAACAAATAATAAATAGCAATGATTTATTTCGTCAAACTTTGAAATTTAAGCACAATGATCTAAAAAAATTATGATAAAACTACCCCAAAGGAACCCTTGCAATACTTTTTAGTATAAGAAATCTATTTCAAATCTAGTTGATCTTGATGCCTAGCACGTGACAATATAATGATTCTAAGGGCCTAATTGAATTATATTTCCTTGTAGAATAAAACAAAAATTATTATATTTACTATACAACATGTTGTACATAGAATAAATGCATCGCAAAAGGATGAAATTATTGTTGCGGCAACAGAAATGTGTGACATTTATTTATTTACTTTATGGCATGCTTACGTTCTTATAACATCGACGAAAGGAAACTATAGTGAGTTCAATGTATGGTGAATTATTGGATGAATTTAATGCATAGAGGGGTGAGATTAATGTATAGCAAATTCATGGATGAATTTAATGTATAGTGAATTCATAGAAAAGTTCAATGCATAGTGAATTCGTGGTGAATTTAATGTATAGTGAGTTCTTAGGAGAGTTTCATGTATGGCGAATTCGTGAGTGAATTTAATGTCTATTGAATTCATGGGGAAGTTCAATGTGTAGTGAATTCGTGGAAGAAAATAATGTGTTGTGAATTCATGAAAGATTTCAAAATAAAGAAGATTTATCATATTTATGAAAGATTAAAACCGATTAAAAGGATGAAACGGGATGTATGTCTAATTTTTCAGTTGTATATCTATACTTATAATAAAGCTCAATGTGTGTGTGTATGTGTGTGTGTGTGTTGGCGCTCTACAGGTCAGACCGTTTGACCTACAGCTACCAAATTTGGAACATGTATACCTTGGAGGGCGGGAATGTGCACCTCGGAGCCCTTTTTCCGAATTTTTAATTAGAATTTGAATTAATTAAAAATTAAGCGAAATTTCGACGTTTTTCTGCTATAACTTCCAAAAATATTATCGCATAAACATGATTTTTACATCAATTTAAAGATAAAAAAATTAGCTTTCTAATGGTATCAGTGTTTTAATGTATAACTTAAGCTTCTATTTTTAACGAATTTTTAAAGAAATATTTTAACCATGTTTTTTAGGACGTGACTAGTTAAAATAAAAGAATGCCGGAAGTTCAAATAAAAAAAAATTATCATCGCAAATAAATCTACAGCAATACAGCTTTCAGCACGTGACTGGATAAAATAAAAGAAACATAAAATGTGATATTTTCTAAAAAAAATAAATGCAAAGCAAAGATTTCTTTAATCGTTTGCAATATCTTAATCATTTATTCCATAAATTATCTTTATTTACAGTAAACCTGATTGAATTTAGACAGGATATGAATTGAAATCCCGACTTAATGGCATATTTCTATAATCGTTTGTAATATCTGTATCATTAATTCAATAATTTTTTCCCTTTTTCGCTTTCTTTAAAAAACATATTTAACATGGAGGCAGCATCACCGAAAAAAACATTAATATTTTGGAAGCATAATCAATAAAGTGTTAGGGCATTAAACTCAAAAAGTTTTTCCGAATAAAGTTACCGACTCTTTAACTACTAATAACTGTATCTTTTAACTTTAACTATTTCTTAAATTTTGGCTAATGAATATGTGATTTAATTGAAAATTTTAGAACGCATTACTCATGGCGAGCCAGCTGGTCGCCAAAGGCGGCTAGTTATACAATAAATCTTGCGTTTCAACTGATAAATCCTGAAATTTATTTAACCACTCAATTACATATATATTTGAAGCACATTTAATTTTTGAACATGTGAAGGTCAATCATTTCTTCTTATTCAGAATATATACCGATATACAATATTGAGATGACTGAAACTAATTAAAAATGCTTTAAAATTGGAGACATAAAATCAAACAAATACGTAACGCTGATACGTGAATTATATATAAAGGTTTAAAATTCCTCAGAATATTACGTTCGTGTAGTTAAATTAGTGCACCTTCATAAATTAAAATACTGACATCCATTTAAATTGTAATAAGTGATTTTAATATTTTAGAATTAAATTAAAAATTATGAGAACTTTCAGAAATTAGCATTTGCACTGAGTAATTTTTGACTCTATTTAACACATGAAATTTTCTCAACAGACTAAATTTCTTGACAAGCATTGCTCTCTCATATTAAATACATTAACTAAAATTTCATATTAAGCACAAAAAAAATTGATTTTTTTTTCACTTTTTTATTCCAGAAAAAATTTATCTCCTCCGACTTACTTTAATGTGTTTATTCTGATAAAAGATTTAAAATAAGTCAGTTTTTTTCCTATTATTTTGAACATTAATTTCTTTAGTTAAACATTTAGAAAAAATTCAAGACACTTAAACTAACTATAAAAATTAAGATTGATGAAAGTAAAAGTGATTATCACAAATTGTTTAGTTCTTCATTGAAGTTCTGCGACTGATTTTCTTTGCTAATAATTTTCTGATGAGCTCAAAATTGTCTATTGTTTGAAAGAACTTTTTAAACGGTTGTTACTTACAAATCTATATTGGAAGAAATAAATGTGGGGAACTAATATATATTCTTTTTCATACATAAGCATATACACAGTATATTTTACTACCACGTGAAGGTTGAAGCACTTAAAGGTGGCTAAGAAATGTACATCGACCAAATTACATTTTTAAGCAAAAACGAAAACCTCACGCAAGTGACTGGAAAATATTCATGTTGCACGGAAATATTTAATGCTTTAAATATATGAAGCCCTGATCCTGAATTTATTGAAGACAACATAGAATTGTCATATAATAGATTCAATAACAATTACGAAGTTTAGAGTGTATATGTCTCATTAAATTCCTTCTTTTTTAGATTATAAAAGCAACCATATCTCTATTTAACTGTTCAACTTATTTTTCGACCCATTTTAATCGTTAGCAGGAAACTTTAATAGACTTCCTCTATTTTATTTTTATTTTATTGAAAGACATTGTAAGTCAAGAAACATATACCTATGTGGATTTTTCGGTTCATGGTGCACCATTTGCTAGAGTTCAGAATATTTTTTCGTGCCTTCTGTATTGTGTCATCCTCATATGAGCTAGAAGTCAGACTTCTGTCCTCGAGCGCTTAGGGGTCTTTACCCTGAGAAATTCTCACCCACCTTCCATTGTAACGCGAACACAACATCATCGTCATTTTATACACTAAACATTAAATGGACAGACAACACATAATTGATATATTTTCATTTTAAAATCAATTTAATAGCAAACAATCTACGAGTACAAAGTTCTTGTTATTATACTTTAAAATTTATTTAAATTAAAAATAAAATTAACATAAAAATGGAAGAAATTTTGAACCTATGTTTGAAATCAATAAAGTGTATTTCTATATCTATGAAAATGATATGATTGCTTTTTCATTTTTCAACACTCTGTAAGTTGCCATCTGAAATGAATAATATAAATAAAATAACATGAAGTCATTTGTATCATTATTTCTTAATATTATTCTCAATTAACGTAGCAAAATTTACTTATTAAATCTTTGTAATTGCCAAGATTCAATTTTTATTTAATCTTGGCGATTTTATAAATCAAATAAACTGTTTAAATGAAGTTGATACCCTTTGTTTTATTACTTCTGGAAAGAAGAATGCTTATGCCCCAATTACGAAATAAAAAAGCGAATAAAATCATTAGCAAACTCATCATTACATTGAAAAAATTGAACTCTGATTAATAATTTAAAAAAAAAAACAAACTTTGAAAAGAGAAAAGAAAGCTTTCTTGGCTTTGGTTACAAAGTGTTCTTTATTTCTAGTAGATTATATATATATGGCCTTTATTTTATTGTTTTTACACCCTTTTGACCTCAATTTTATTATTACTCTTTTTACCATTTACACCACACTAACAACAAATAAGGTTATATCAATTACTTTATTATTATTTACTATTGTTCCTTCTCATTCAACATAAGAATGTTGCTTTATTACATTATCAGTTGCTTTATTTACATCTATAACTTATGGAAAAGGCAGCGTTAGTATTGGCAGTATTTCATAGCAAAAAGCAGTATTTCTTATAAAGTCTTCTGAAAATAGCCATATCTGAAACCATTTGAAGATAACGGCCTACGTCTATTTGAAGTTTCGGTTAAGAAAAATTGATTAATTTTGACAGATTAACAAATTACTTAACTGCACGAAGGGAAAAGTTACCTGTAGTTAGAACTGGTTAACTATCTAAGTAGTATCTTTATGAAAAAAATAATTAACTAATTATATTGAATAGAATAATTAATTATCAGAAATATGTTTTAGACTTTTCAAGAAGATAAAAAATTTAGCTTGTAGCAGTAAGTTCTTGTGGAATGATTGATTAGGAATGAAATTATTATAAATTTTCTTGAAAAATTTGTTTTTCTTCACTTGAGAAAATAATTTAGACGGTCGGATTCGGCGAATCTACCTGCCTTCTTTCAGTGCATCGAGACCAGCTTGTTTTATATGTATTGCGATCAGGTATCCCAACCATTTATTTAGAATTTTACAGTTGTTTATGACATGTTTGATTATTGCAGTTGACAGAATTGCCTACTAAGCTTTATGTCAGGCCAGGACACGAGTGTTTAAAAAAAACTGTTACGTTAGAATTAATTAAGTTCCTTAAAATGGATGGATAATTCAAAACGGATTCAAAGTCTACAGCAATATTCACTATTTATTTTTTAAATCAGTTTTTTACTAAATTAATTCTACCTCATGCAATTTCATATAGTTAGTTAGTTAGAGTGTCGTTTTTTCGTAGTTTTCAACTTTAAAATAATTTTGAAAGACATTTTACAAAGTTATTTTTTTTATGAAAAAAGGACTGTAATTTTAAGTTTGAAAGCTCCAGGAACAGAAAAAATATTTTACGCTCATGATGATAAATATAGGGTAATTAAAAGATAAAAGGTTCCTATTCTCTTGATTTTTTGTAAGAAAAATCTGGCTCATACCCACACCAGAGTGTATGAAATTAAAATAACGTGTTTTTTTTTAATGTGCAATCACTTTTTTTATTTACAATCGCAGTCTTTCAAATTTCAACAATGTCCAAAATGATTCTAGTAAATATTTTTTTTAAATGCACTTAAAGATTAAAAAAAAATCCCAATTTAAAATTGCTGCTTCGATCGGAGTAAAGCATATAGATTGCCGAAATTCACAATTTGTTTTAGGCACAATTCAAGTAAATTTTTTCAGCAAAAAAAAAAAAAAGGTTTTATTTTCATATTTTTTTATCAATCCTTTCTCTCTTACTTTTTACTTTATAAATGAAACCATTTAACTTAAATGTTAGACGTTTCTGAACCAGCATTTAGTAATCCCTTATTGAGCTTTCACTTAATAACATATTTAATATATATACAACTCTTACGATGCAGAAATAGACATAACCTTATTTTAATAAAAATTTTAAACAAGTCTAAGCTGAAGAAATTCCTTCTCTGAGTATATAATCCATTTAAAAACATATTCCCTATTGATATATCTTGACATTAAACTTCTAATGTAGATGGATGCATAGAGGAATTCTGTAGGGGGGAGTTGATTTTTTCAAACGCATTCACGAAACCCACTGGAAGTCACGTGCTAGAACCCGGCGATTAAAGATCGATTTTTTATCATTCTGTTCTGTGTAATCAAGAAGTCTGCTGCATATTATTTGGAGGGAACCTTAATTATGAATCGGCGAGAAACTCGCACTGAATCGTGTTTGGAAACACACGTCCAGAGAGCTTTAAAAATAATAGATGGCTTTCTTTAATTGTGATAAAAAAATTATGTTTTTTTTTGGTAGATTTTGCGATTGGGACCACACATCTCAGTGTTTTGAAGAGGATCGTTTAAACCTGACTGATTGCAAATTAATCTTCGTCAGTAATTTTTAAGTGAGTGAGTTTCTAACCGAAGAAAAAACTATCCCAAATCGTTTGCAATCAGTGAGACATGAAATGTAACACAGTAATAATTAGGAATAGTTTGAATGTTTATATAACATCTGAATCTTAGGCTACTGAACATAGGAAACAATTCAACCTTATCTCGATTTTTGTAAGTACAGAATTATTGTTCAACATCATTTATCTCTATTTCATGTGGTACAAATGCTGTGTATTTTTAAAGAAGTAAAAGTTAACAACATGTTGCATTAAGTCTGAAATAACTTGCAGTGAATGTTTCCAATAAAACTTATTGAAAATATATTCTATGGCTATTAAATGCGTCGATCGTTTAATTATGAGTAGATAAAACTGAGGTTTT
>JAPMOQ010044182.1:157941-195765 GCA_026543055.1 Argiope trifasciata | reverse complement strand
ATTTTTTTATTTCAAAGTAGATAATTTATTTAGAATATCATTTAAAAATGTTTTAAAAATCATTAGGTATCATTGTATCATAATCAAAGAAGGTAATTAAATTTGTGGAAATTTTCAGGCATTCCTTTATATAACGTTTTGTGTGATCGGTGCTTTGATTTTTAAAAATTGTGCTGTTTTATTATTAAGGTGTGTTGGCTTTTACTGTTAGCCATTGGTTATCAGCATGTTAGTTATGTACATTGATTGTGTTTTATTTCAACTAAATTACTTATTTGATACTTAAAATTTCCTCATGAAATAATTTTAAAATTTAAATTGTAGCACACATTAAGGCTAAATTTTTAGTTGCTTTACACTTATCTAACTAAAGAAATTCTATTTAATTGAATTATCTGGCATGGCAATATCACTCCATGTGGCGTGACATATATGCACGGCATTATCGTCAATACGTCATCTAAAACCCAATAGCACATGGTCAGCGATAGATTTACTCATATAAAATACTACTACTCATATAAAATACTATTATTCATATAAAATACTATTACTCATATAAAATAATAATTACACATATACAATAAGAAGTTAAATCCGGAATTAAATTTAGGTCAAGAATTTCACGTCTAATGGTTTGAATCTAAAAAAATAATCCTCTACATTTTGCATGATGTATATTTAAAATTTAATAAAAAAGTGCAAATAATATTTAGGGAAAAATTGATAACTTTTGAATTTTAAAGCAAAATAAATTACTTTTATACCATATTACTTTTGAAAATTATTATTGAAATTGTTAAATTTTTGCTGATATTTAATTAACTAGAGCGTCAAAATAATTGCTCTTAAAATATTATTTCCCACTCTCCAAAAATAATTTTAGCTAAATAAATTTGATACCTCTAAGTCACCTGATTTGATAGTTCTAAGGCATCTATGTTTCCATTTATTCCGTGTAGATATTAGGATTAGGAGTGATAAAGAACAATGTAATCGAATTTTGAAAATAAAATAGGGAGCAAAATGTGTAATTTTTAAATGAATAAAATCTGGATCTTCAAAGTTTCAATGTATTTCAAGGATAAATTCGAAGTATACAGACGCTTCAAATTATAATTTTGATTGTTAGAAAGCGATAATCTTTATGATGAAATACGGATACGGTTATTAAAAAAATAGTTTTTATTAAAGTGAACTCATTTTTTATTTTCAACCCGGGAAGATCTAGTAGAGAATTAAGAAGCCGACTCAAGAATAAATGATTATGAGTCAGAAAAATATTCTGAAAATTCCTGGAATTTTTTACAACTTACTATTGATACGAATCGAGTTAAAGTTAATGAAAAACGTAAATCAATAATTTTTGGAATGAGGGTATCAGTAATTTCATATCCAAAATGAGGATAGGAAATTGCTGATATTCACAAAAACTGAGCCTTCACATAATATAAATACTACTAATAAATGTGTGTGAATTTTTGCACATTTATCTTTGCCCCACACCAAATCAATCAGCCATTTGTTATTAATTAATTATTATCATTTATTATTATCATTTCGTATAAATATTGAAGACATCACAGAATATCAAAAAACTTTTATTGAAGCGAATCTATCTTGAAATATTATGCAAAACAATAATATCTTATTTAGTTCTGAAATATGTGGGAATATTAAGTCATCAAATTGAATCATCGTATTATACAAAAATAACAAATAAAACTGGGAAATTTTAGCATATTCGTCTTTTTTCCTCTTTAGTCAACCATTTGTAAGTTTGTTGAAATGAAATTTCAAATAAAGGAAGTTACAGAATACAAAAAAAAAAAAGAAAGATCTATTGAAGCAAATGTATCTGGGAATAATAGATACAATGAGATTCTAATATCTTATTTACTACAGAAATAAATGAAAAGATTAAGTCATCAAATTATACAAACTGCTGTATATTATATTATTACTTTCATCAAATTATACGAACTGCTGTTTGTATTATACAAACACAACAAATAAAATTGTGTCAATTTTTCGTACCTCCATCTCTTTTCTTTACCAGTCAGTCATTTTTTAGGTAGTTAAATGAACTATCAAATAGATGAAATTACAGAATTCAGAAACATTTATTGAAGCGGAAATATCTTGAAATCATAGAAATACTACATGGGATAATGCTATTTTATTTACCACAAAAAATATGGAAATATTAAGTCATCAAATTTAGTCATCGTATTATACAAACACAACAAAAAATCAATAATTTTTTCGTACATTCAATTTTTTTCTCCATCAATCAATTATTAACCATTTGTTAGGTTGTTGAATTTAAATAGCAAAAGAAGCGATTTGCACAATGCAAAAACCATCTATAGAAGAGAATTTGTATAGTAAAATTAGAAACAATATCAGTGATAACAATATTTTATTTGCTACAGAGTATGTGGTAATATTAAGTAGTTGCAATATATTTCAAGCCAATGGAAGAAACTGTTGAAATTGCAAAATAATATAAGGAAAAACAGGCACAAAAATGTTGAAAAACATACATGCATAAAAAAACACATTGCAAATTCCATATAGTCATTCTTTTCCAATGATAAAGCATAAACATAATATTGCATACCTTTATGATACAGTCTATAATAAGTCTATCTGAAGAACTGCTATTAAAATGAGCCAATGAAAGAAAAGAGAAAATTGTATGCTTGGACACATTTAATGTATTTCGAACGTTGTATGGAACGTGTCCATATTTTAGTCATGTAAACAAAAAAATAATATGTGCTTTTTGAGAGCTTGAATGATGAACCATTGTGGCAAAAACAAATTTCTGAAATGAACCGAAAAGATCATGGGGTCATGCTGTTTCTAATGAAGTTTGTAGCTCCCGTTCCATTTAATGACAAAAATATGTAAGTGCAATGCCTAGTTTCCAAATGGTGATAAATAGCATCAAATCTGAATGCATTAGCTATGGAAATCAAGGGTGATACTTTCAAATTATTACATGCCTTATTGCGGCTACTTTTTTGACAAATTATCCTATGCTGTTGTTTCCCTATTCGCTTGTATGAGGTATTTACGATTGCCAATTTGAAAACAAAGCATGACTCGAATTTAGTCTTTTGCTTTCATTTTTTTTTACAGCTTGAGATAAAAAGGAATGATTTGCATGATTAATACCCAAATACAAAATCGATTTGGAAAGAAAAAAATTGCCGTCAAAGATTTTAATTCACGATAAGGTATCATGAGATATCATTAGTTAAAGGTGCATCGTAGAAGGTTATTAGTTTACTCAATTATGTTGATTTATGGAACGCATTTTCTCTGTTAATATTTAGGAATTAAGAGAAGTGAATGTTTATGTTAATGATTGATTGCAATCGAAGTAGATTTGGATTAATATGGTTTGGTTCTGTTAATTGGACTGTATAGAAATGAAGCATATACATGATATGGGTTTTCCATCTGCCATACCAACGCCTGGGGATAACCGCATCTTTATATTCCAATTATGTGGCCAAGATAAATTAAGCAATTTTTTAAAAGGAGTTAAAAAAATTTAAAGTCATTATAAATTACACTGAATCTGTGATCAAATGAAAGATTTAATAAAATAAAAAATGAGGTTTGTTTGAATTATTAGTGCTAGAACCATTTGTTAGTCCAATTAACCACACATAGAATTAAAAAGAGAGCAATTAAATAAAAATAATTACGTACAAAAAAAATTGTGAAATTCTCTGGGATGTAAGAAAGAAAAGACACAATTTTCAGAATATGACTTTGAAACAGAAAGAAAACTCCAGAAACGTTAATATAATGAGAAATTTTGAAACTTTCAAAATAAATAAATAAATAAAATAAAATAAACAACAAAAAAAACAGGAAACAAAGTTTAAAATTTTTAAATGCAATTAAAAAATCTAATAGCTTTAAAAAATCAAAATGGTGGATGATAAAATTAAATTTGGATGATTTTGCACTTTAATGTAGAACTTAATGTAAAAGATTAGGAAGGAAAATGTGAACACAATGATAATTAAACATCTAGCAGCCGTTTAAAATTTGATGCACTCTAAATTCCACGTGGCCTTTGGGGTATGTTGATAGTCTTTTATCAAAAATCAAATGTTTATGTGCAATAAGTTTATGTTCTATACGTAAGAAAATAGATTTAATCTTATTTAAGAGAGCAGGATGTAAACTGATGGGTAGTTTGATTGATGACCGAAAAATCCTATTTTACCAACCCGTTGAATACAAGCGGTAAACAGATACTCTTTTGGCTTTATAGTAAGAGGTTCTTCGCCGCAATCAAGTAGAAGTAGGTTTTTTTTTGCAGAATCTGCCACTTAGTCCTATAAATGCTCGCTTGTCTCAGGACCAGGAAAATTTAGTATTACAATTCTCACTTATCCGATAATGCTCAGTAACGGATGTATCCGATAATGTTCAATAACGAATGTATCCGATGACTTTCAAAATCTCACTGCACCCATGTTTTAGCGGGTATGCATTTTTTAGTCTACATAGCTATGAAATAAGCTCTTTTCATGTTCATGATTTCATTCAGATCTGTGTTAACAGATAGTCTTAGTTATTCATGGTTCTGCGAAATATACAAGTATGTTTTCAGCATTTTGTAGGCTCTTTTCAAAGCTGAAACATGTCTGGTAAAAAATATTTCGCTATTTTTGAACCAATTTCAACAAAGCGACTATCAAAACATCTGTTACCTATGTATAAACTGAGTTTGATTATAATTACTTTTTAGCTGAAAAATAAAAAAAATCTTCTTAAAAGCCGTTTTCAAATTGCAATTAATTCAGCATGTAACATATTTACAGTATTTTTTAAAATTGAACTCGTGTATTCGGCTTTTGAATCCTAATGAATTATTGAGTTTTTGTCGATTGGTATATTTTTAAGTTATATGAACCAAACGCTGTTTTAAAGTTTTTGTTACTTAATGTAAAACAATTCCGATTTATTGGAAACCAAAATAATATACCCTCATGTCTTTTATTTATCTGTCTAGCTTCTGAACTACGCATATCAATTGTTGATAAATGCTACAGCATAAGACAGTTTCTTAATCGATTATAATATGCTTTATATTATAGTATTTTGTGCAATAAATATAAGTATGATAAAAGTGTGAATTTTCTAAACTACATTAATATGTGAATCTTCTGGTTTTCTGTTGGATTATTGAGAATCTACAAGTGTTTTATTGTGTTAAAGATGAAAAAATAATTCAACTATGGTCACATTTTCAACTTATACCTATGAAAAGTATGAATAGTATCTAAATGAAAAGTGAAAGACATACGAAATTTTTAAGAGAAATAAAATCATGCATTTGTAATGCAAACGGTAGAGCAGCCTTATTCTCTGATGTAATGTTGTAAATCTTTAGTCCATACTTTAAAAGTTTGCTTAATTGTGAAGTACAAATTGAACAATTTTATGTCAAAAAGAAAGATATTATTATTAGATTATTTTATCACAAAACAACTGCACCCTTAAATTATATCAAAAATAATTTATTAAAATGTAATAGCAACACTAATAAATACAGAGCAAATTGTTAGCAATTCCTTTTAAAATAAATAGCCTAAGAAATGTTGAATAATGGACAATTTTAAGATATAAGAGGTATATATTTATTTTTATAAATGTTTTTGTTGATAATTAAAAATAATTATTATTTTCAATTCACATTCTGCAAAAGAAATGAAAATGAAAGCGTTAAAAGCTAAGTTAAAAAAAGAAACCCGTTATTAGTGCTATATCGTTTAAGGAAATTCTAAAATTGATATAAATATAGAATACCAGAAAAGTTTTTTTCCCATTTATATGGGTATTTATTTAAAATATTTTATCATATCATTTAAAATATGCTAATCTTAGTGGCCGTTATGACGTTTTAAAGGTTTCCTTGAAGTTCAGAAAGTAATCAAAGTAGAGAAGTTAGAGCATTTTATTGTTATACATTACAAATTTATTACTTATTGTTTGAAATATTTTTTAATCAACATAAACATTCCTCATAGTAATTTTAATAATTCCGATATTCATTATAAAGAGAGTTTTCATGATTTTTCTTATCGTTGAAACAATTATAAGATTTTTTTTAATGTCGAGTCTTCTTAATTTTGCGAAGCTGGATGCAAAAATTCTGAATATCTCCATTAAGAAGGAATGTATTAACAAAAGTTTTATTTCATTAACTTCAAAATATTGCTTCAGATTTTAGTTGCAAGGAAAATTATAATAACCATTTCCCTTAACCATTTATTTCTAACGGCACATAATTTAAACTAAAAGAATTACTGTTATTTTTAAAAGTCATCATTATTATTTATAAACAAATAAAATAATTATAAATTTTCCTGAAGATACCGATTTTTCTACTTTCCTACTGAAAATCAACTGTACAATTTAAAAAATATTGTTTAAAATATGGATAACTTAGTAACTTTTTATTTAATTTATGAAAACTCCATTTTAGATAAGAAAATTTAGAACACATTTCTTACTAGATATGTGTATATTAATTCATCTTAAATTTTAAATACATATTAAAATGTATTCATATATTTTAATCAAGAAACAAACTTAAAATATTTTATAATAATTCATTTAAATATTTGACATCTGTCTGTTTTAAATAAAATTCATCCATAGTATGACATATTCTTATCAGCTTTATCATTAAATGCAGTTATCATTATTTTATAATTCTTTTCAATTTACCCAAAATTATTATGTAAAAGTGTTTGTTAGAAGTTTAAAAGATAAAGTCTGACACAGTCAGACTAATATACTTTGAGGCACTGCTTTGAATAATAATGACTTTTTTATGGCCCAATTGAGAAACAAATCAATGGAAATTGTGACATTATTATTTATTACTATCAATTAAATATTAGCCAATAGTTTTAATTATTAATAAAATATGGCTCACCATTTGATTACCATGACATTATTTTGTAACAGAAAACTTGAATCAATAACGAAGAGACGTGCACAAACTTTGATAAACTAAGAATTTTCTTTTAAGTTAGATACATATTATTAAAGAAGTATGAAATTTTATTTTTTAATTAGTTTTAGCGAGTAAATCTGTTATAATTACTTTTTTAAAATCTTGAATAATGTATCGCCTGTAAAGTCATATTGAAAAACACTTTTATTCATCACAAAAAATTTAATACAGATGTCATTGTTTTGCCATTCATTTTTCTCTGGCGTCATAAATTTACTAAGAATAAGGAATACACAGTTTTCAACTTGTTTTATTGCCATTTTCTTGATGTCATAAGTTTTATTATTTTAAATTATTATCGGTCGTTACAAGATCTGAATGCAAACAAAATCAGATGTATGGTAATAAACACTATTATCCCAAAATATCAGCATTTTTTTATATGTTATTATGTTAAAACAAATCTTATAATATTCTAGTTTTACTATAATTTGTATTTTAAAACAATTTTATTAATCAAATTATTAAACCTCTCACGATAAATGTTATTTAAAATTATTTGCAAATTTCGTTTCTTTTTTAAGGAGTCAAAATAAATAAATAAATACTAATCAAATTGAAATATTTGTATGGTTATTTTCAATGTTTATATTATGTCGCCTAAGTAATTTTCTAATGATGTCTATAAAGCGTTAGAATATTTAGGGACTTTAAATGCATTTTGTTCGACTTGGCTTCATTCAAAATAATCTAAAAAAATTATTACAATTAAATTGAATTTAAAATTTTTAAATTTGATTTTGAAAGGTTTTTTTGTAATTAAGTTCAGTAAGAAATATTTATATTCTTCATGCTGGTTTCTATAGTTAGTTAGTTAGTTATATTATATTAACGTCCTCTTGTAAAGCAGCGTTATTTAACACTGAGATCATTTTGGGATGGACCTCGTAATTTTGAATTTCAGTTAGATGGCGACACTAGAGTTGGCACTCCCTGTCCACACCACACCACACCTGATGGAAGACGTTTGACCTGATGGATTTAACGTTCAACAGAACCCCGTACACGACGTTTTTTCGGGGGAATCTCGAACTTGAAACCCTTTGGTTCCGAAGCCGAGACTTTTTAAAAATCATTTTGCTTTAGCCGCGATTCATCCCAATATATTTCAAGTTTTTTTAGCTTTAGAGATATTAATAAATACTTTAACTTTTTCTTAATTTTCAATAACAGATTATTATAATTTCATCTGAAAAAAAAAAACAGACTTGTTTCTTTTTTTTATTTTGCACTATAGAGTTGGTATGGTTTAGAAGTTCGAGACATACTTAGACTTTATACTATAAGGAATAGGTTACACGGGTTTGATGGGTAGATTAGCAGGATCATATACATAACCACCAAAGTAAAAATAGTAATAGATTCACTAATAAGAATGATATTTTGTTGTTTTATGTTTTCAGACAAAAATACGGGAAATAATACATGTATATTTTAAGGGGATAAAAGAATAGATGTATAAATGTCGGTTTTCCTGTGATAAAGGATTTTAAATTGTTATTAAGAGCTATTTTGACTTTTTGAGTGTTTTTTCTGTACTGCTTTGTTTTAGAGTAGTCATTTAGAAGATACATTATGATAGTTTGTATCTCTAAATTGGTTTGAGTAGACACACACACACACACACACATTATAGCGTTTACAAATACATCTGATAAAAGCATTATCTTTTTGAAATTATTTATCATTCATGTGCAATTTTAATGATTGCAGTGAAATGCATTTTTGGATTAAAAAATAATATTTTTAACAGCCATAAAACTCATAAGCTTTAAACTATAGTGGAAATGGCAAAATCATTACTTAAAAATGTTTTTAGGAAGTAATTATGCAAATAATCCTTTTACACTTCACTTTTGATCACTCATTCATCCACAGTGAACTTTTTACACCAAGCAAAACGACATCTTTATTTTGTAGCTCACTCAAATAACGTGTTGAGTTCTGATCATTCAGCAACGATCTGTTAAAGAATCCTTTGAACCGAGTCACGTTTTAGCAGCTCAACAACAACAGATACCATCACCAGTTGAAGAACGATGCAAATAAATTTGAATCTACCACCCCTGATGCTGCATTAGGTGCCCTAAAATAGCGCTCGTGTTCCAGTCATTTCACAAAATGATTTGTCATGAGAGTTCTTGAACCGATAAAATCTGGGAAAGAAGCTGGCAGAACCGTGATTGGTAAGTCAAATTGAACGCATTCATCAACACAAAGACTATCTTTTACTGATTCATTACCGTTCCCATCAAAAGTGGCGTCGTCTTCGTGCTAAACGATAGAACTTAATGGTCTGTTATCGCCTGGAAAATGAACCGCCTGATGACGGCGCATTAGTTTTTGTGGCCACTGTGATTAGTATCGATAAGCAGACCTGATTACTACGAAGCTGATATTGCCTGAGCTTCGATTTTATATAAATTCTTCATGTGGTATCAAGTTTATGACCTTAGATTATGGCTTTCAGGTACAATTGTTTAAATTTTAACCACACGGTATTTTGTATGGTGAATAACCAAATGATACTGTGTAACACTCATTGTTTGATGCTTCTTCGAGATCATTGTGAGCTTGTGTTAGTTTAGAAGGTAATGCTTCAAGTAAAAATCTGTAAGTTTAAAAGTATAACAGAATTTATAATAATTTTTATACTTGTGTTTAATTTTTATTCTTTTCTGAGAAATAGGTTTTGCGTTCTAATTTGAAAAATTCGAACGTTTTTGCATTGACTTCCTAAATGTTTATTTGGATATAGATATGTCTATTGAAATATTAGCCTATGCCTACTGAAATATATTCGCAGTCAATAAAACTAAATGAAAATATTGTATCTGTTTTTATTTTTGCATTAATACATACGAATATTGGCTTTCTAAGTACAAAAAAAGTTGATTTGCATTTCAGTTATTGTGTTTACTTATATGAGCGATGACACTATATAAAATCAAGATTTTATTAGATATATTTAAATTTTTAGTATATTAGGTCTATTAGTCTATTTAGTCTATTTTATATATTAAATTTTTAGTCTAATAGCGTTATAAGATTTATTGAAATAAGGAATTCAAAGAGGGACTTATCAAAGCATGCAGTGTATATTTATTTCTAGTTTTGGATTTAATTTTTTTCTTCAATTGAACTTCTTTAAAACGTAATTTCAAATTTGTAATTTTAATTAGTTAAGTGAAAGTTCCACAAATATTTAATTTAATATTGTTGATATGAAATGGAACATACTTTACGTCGTATCACATTTTTATTAATTTTAGGAATTTTTCATAACCAAAGTATATTTTACAGATGATTTACAGGTTTTTTTGACCTTTAAATGCCCTATTAGTTAAAATATACTTTTGGAAAGGGAATCTGTACCTCAAAGGAAGGATGAAAATATGATGTGAAACAAATGAAAGAAATGAGGCGATCAAAACTCTTATCGCTCATCGAAGAATAAATTGAATGTGGTTGTGGAAGAAATTATATTTTCAGCAAAAAAAGTAATGAGCATTTAAGTAATAAAAATACAATCTGCATCCTAATGCAAAAATACCAAATAAAGGTATGATAGGAAATGGTTACAAAACTGAAATAGAATACACATAATTTAAATCAAAGGGAAATTAGTCTAAGTAAATCTAATTTGCATTAACACTAGAAGTATAAAATGGATAAATTAAATGATAATGTATTTCCCACACTCAAAAAGATTTTTAATTTCTTTTTCCTTTTTTTTAAAAAAATTAAACCGACTTAATAATGATTTTTGAGAAATACTAAGTTTTGAAGTTAAGGAGCATACACGTTAAAATTTAAATAAATATATCTTGAAACATTGTTTTTATAAGTGTCCTGATAGAGATTCTGAAAAATAATTACTGAGGCATTTAGTAGTTCTTAGTGCAGTTATATACCCTGGTTAGAGTTGTCAATTTTTACATCATAATTCAATTGACAGATAGTGTTCAATATATTAACACTATTATTTTCCATATCGAAATAAGGATGTGTGAAAGTTTGAGGAAACCTAGATCTAAACAATCTGTAGATCGAACTGAAAATAATACAGCTGGTATACTTAAAAAATATAAAAAACTGGGCTCATAAGATTAAAAAAATGCCAGACCCTTCGTAAAAGATTATGAATACACCTTTTCTTTTCCACTTCAATTAAATTGTAAGAATTAACACCAGTGTTTGGAATTCTTCAAAAGTCTCTCGCAGAGAGCCATTACAACTTAATTATCTCCCCCCAAAACACCCTTTCGATCATTCCTTGATCGGGTTTCCTTCTGATATTCAAACAATGCTACGAACATGATTGTTAAAAAGCACGAGCAGTTCGCCATCGAGATTTGCAAATTATGATGAGGGCTGGAAGAGAACGCCTTAAGAATAACAATTGGAGAGGTGTTAGCCGAGATGTTTATTATCACGAAACTACTTCGTGACTATAAAAAAAACAGTCGCAGAAGCCGCTGAAGACAGCAGCTACTGATAGTTGAGGCCCTTGCGGTGAATCTATCAGTTGCTTTGTTCATGTACCACATCAATTATTATAATGCCAGTCACTTATGTTACAGAATGCTTATAAAATAGGAAAGGAATTTCTAAAAAAAATTCATTTTTTAATGTACGTTTCAAAAGTTATTAAGATTAATACATAACACTTTTACTATTATTTATGCCGTTCCCCTGGCACAGGGGTGGTGTGTCTTCCCCGTGGTCATGGCGTCCCAGTATTTAGTCCCGATTCAGCCATGGTTGTTTTATGAGTTGTATGAATGTACTCCCCTATAAAAGGGGGTTGTGCAAGTCGAATGTGAATCATGAAACAGCTAAATCGCAACTTTGGCTGTTGTTGGCGCTACTGAAAAGACAAGCGGTGCTCATTTCAGCTTAAATCGCTGTCAATCTCTGTCAGCGGGCTTTTAAAGTGTAGTAACAACAACACTGTTATTTTTTAAAAAAATATTTGGAACAATTATATTGTATTTATAAAGATTCAATTAATATTTCCTACTTCATTACAAAATTTAAATATTTTATAATATATCATTGAAAGAGGGTGGCTTAAAATAATATTTCAATTTTTTTAAGAATAATTATTCTAAAATATATCTCAAAAAATGATTAAAAATACACATGTTATAATCATTTTGTTTAAATATAGTTTTAAAAACATCTTAAAACTACTAAAATTTCAATAGCTGCCATCAAATATGTATTTTTCTTTTCATGGCAAAAAAATGTTTTTGCTGGAGCCTAATAGTGAATTTACACTATTAATTACTTTTACAATTAAACACAGACTTATTATAAATATCGATCTGATATTTTAGCTATAAGATAATATTTCCTTTTCAATTTCTTTTTAAACTATGGAATTAAAGAATCACAATTTAATCTTACAAATTAATATTTGATTCCTTCTATGGCCAGTTGGTAGAATTTAATAATCACATGTTCTTCTGTCAATACAATCGTTACTAATTGCTTTCATCAGTCTGGTAATCATATTGATTAAAAATGTTAAATGGAAGGAATTACACAAATGGAAATTAGTTTAAAACATGAGATAATGGTTCCTTATCTCTGACAATATCCGATATAAGAGCTAAACATCTACTCAATGATCCTAAAAATTTGAATCTTAGACCACAAATGGCTTGAGTGACAACAATATCAGATAGTTTAGAAATATCGGTCTCTCTTGTTAATCTCGTTAGTTATTGAATCTATCATCGAATGCTGTCAACTTTTAATTAATTAAAATTAATTTGTTTAATTCTTCGAATGGTGTAAATACAAAAGTATCAGAAAAGGCAATATGTGTTTCGTAAATCTTCTTTTCTGACCAACTGAAATCAAAATTCAACACACAACAATTGCTGTCACAAGTTCATATGACAAATTTTATTTACTTAAGGCTTTGTGTTTTTAGAGTCTTGCATTCACATGGAAACGAAATTATTAACTGAATGGCAATCAAATCTTTAATAAGTTTAGTTTAAAATATAATAAGATACTAAAGGCTACATGCTTAATTTTAAATATGTACCAAGTTTAGTTTAGTTAGTTCTTTACATTTTGTAGTTACTTAGTCTAATTTGTCAGTCTTAGAAATAAACTTTCGAAGAATAGATTTCATTCAATATTTCATAGACATCTATAAAATGTGTGTTAAATCCCTATATCAAATTTTAATCCCTCTAATTCATATCATTTTTGAATGCACGGAAACAGATATACATAATTCTAAAAAAATGTATTTTTCTGATTCGGGGAAGTTAATCGATGATTCAGAATCAATTTTTTAAAGGTAACAATATATTTAAATGGTACACATTTTAAGATTAATGTTATTGAATATAATGGCAAATCGTCTAGTCTCTTTTCTACAATTGGATGTATTATCTGCAACGCAATCATAACTATTAGTGTCTATAAATTAAAATCATTACTATTTTGCAAAAAAAAGCTTTCTGAAATAATTTATGCAAGGGCATAAATTTAAGCTAGAAACAATCCTAAGAGAAAATGATACAAGAAGTGCAAAATTTTGAAAATAACAAGACACCTGATACAATAAGAAATTTTTATGTACATGAAAAAAGTCAGCACATTAAATGTTGTTTATTTCTGCTTTTCTATCCATTCATAATTTTTTAATTGTCATACAAAATTTTTTTAATTGAATTTCACATGAAATTTCAGTGATTTACCCTACAGAAAATTTTTATTTTTAAGAAGTTAAATCTAAGGGCAAATGCTCCAAAACTCATGTGCTAAAAATATTTACTTAAGGATAAAGATCCAACAAGTTATAAAATGTCATTGTGAGCATAGAGAAAAATATGATGACATTTTCTCTATTTTATAAGTACCTTCATCAAAATGTCCTCTAAGAGAACACGTTGTCACTTTCCTGGAGATGAAATCATATTATTCAGGCAGAATTTCTTTTATGGAAGGCTATCATCATAATAATTTTTTCCGATAGCGTATTTCATTTTCTTACTTTAACTTTGCATGCATTTTTGGTATATGTATCTTATTTTTCCAATTCGATAGTATTTTGAATTTGGGCTTTTTTAGTTTTTATAGTTTTTTTCTTTTTATTTCTTATATTAAAATATATACCTGGAGATATGTGCTTATATTAAAAGATAAAACCGTTTTCCTTTCGACGATATCTCAGATGTGACTATCAAAGTTTAACTAATAAAAGTTTATGTAGGAAATCTCATGAACAATGATAGTGTTCTGAAGAAAAGAAATTATTACTTACCATAAACTGGAGATGTAATTATACAGAATATCTTGAATTGTGGAATAAACATTTATTGAAAATATTTTTTGAATTGTAATTGGTAAAGTAGTCCTTTGTCTTTGTGAACTTTGGTAAAGTAGTCCAATATCCAAAAACGCTTTAGCTTGTGTACATGTTGATAACTAAAAGTTAAAACAAATAAATGTTTATACTTCTCTCAAGGAATAAAAATAGTAGTTAAGAAATTTTTAAAGATTACACATGTACATACAAAACGTTTTGCTTATATCAACGAAAGTCGCAGGTATATGTTTATTATTTAGTGTAGAAGGATTAATCTCAAATTCGGATGAAAATACTAATCATTTAATACAGATGTTTTTTTTTCATTAGACATTCGCAGGTTTGCTTGTATTTTTTATTCGCACACGTACGAAGTAAACTAGCCAAAACAAAAGTTAGCTAGAACGCCAAAAAAAATTCTCCTATTTATTGCTTATTCTTAGTATTTTTGCCTCTGTCTTGATCATCCATTTATTTCTATAAGACATTTTAGCCCATTCTGTTACTAAGAGTAGTCTTTAATCTTTGTACAATTTTGCTTTTGCAAAACCATAATACAATCATTTAATTTTTCTCCGTTTCCCCAATTAGAGCCTTTTTTTTCTTGGTGTTCTTAAACGATCTTACCTTCTCCTCTTCCGTGTTACGATTAAACTGATTGGAAATGTTCTCAATTATAGATTCAGAGTATGTATGTTAAAATTAGAGTAATAGTAGAGCTATAAAATAAAGATACACATAAATATATAATTCTGCAATGTATTTAGTACTCTAGAAAGCTAAATGAATTTATGTATAAAGTCAAATTAGGTACCTAGCCAAATGAATTAATTTACAAAGTCAAATTATGTGCCTAGCCAAATGCATTTATGTATAAAGCCAAATTATGTTCCTAGCCAAAGTAATTGAGAAATTATGTATCCAGCCGAGGGAGTTTATGCGCAGAGACAAATTATGTATCCACCCATAGGAATTTATGTACACAGCCAAATTATGACCCAGCCAAAGGAATTTAGGTAGAAAGTCAAAATATGTATCCAGTCAAATGAATATAAATACAAAGCGTTATTACAAATTATGTTCCTACCTAAAAGGAATTTATGTGGGAAGTCAAATTATGCGCTCTGTCAAAGGACTTTATGTATAAAGCCAACTTATGTATCCAGCCAAAGGAATTTTTATACCAATTGAAATTATGTACCCAGTCAAATTAATTGATGTACAAAACCAAATTATGTATCTAGCCAAAAGAATTTATATATAATGCAAAATTGTGTACCCAGTCAGACGAATTTATGACAAAGCCAAACTATATAGCTTGCCAAAAGAATCTCTGTAGAAAACCAAATTATTGTCCACGAAACTAAACAGGAATATATTAAAAAAATGCTACAAATTCATGCAGATTTTTCTATTTTTCTATTCGGAATTTGTCATCGAGATAGCTATTATTACTATTATCTACTATTTCTGACAAAAGTTACTATTACGTAACACTATCAAGATTTAGCAAGGAGAAGCCCGGATCAAGAAAATGGTGATTGTTAAGCTCTCATTTCCTTCTAGAATGTGATCAGCATGCCTACCGAGTTTTTAAGTAGAGATAATTGGTAACATCTCTCGTCTTTCGGTGGACGTGATTACCTTGGAACCCATTATTTCCTCCAAGCGAAAATAACAATAAACCAAGATCGATTACTGGGTGATAAATGCGCAATCGATTTTTAAAAGCGATTTGAGCAGCCTGGCTAAAACCTTTAAAGAGGGATACTGAAGAATGCGAAATAACCATTAGTGGCCTTGAGTTGTTTAAGCTTTACGAAAGTCTCACTTAGTTTGTTGAGAATAACAAAATGATTAAAATTATAATTACATTTGTTTCTGATAATTTTAACTGTCATATATAAATGGAACTTGTATAAATAAAATTAAAGTGAAAAAAAATGATAAATATTATTTATATTCCTCATTTATGCATTGTTCAATTTCAATGAATGTATTCATTGTCGACAAGAAAATAAATATCATTCTTCCTATCATTTCTAATTAAACAAGATAGCTATTCCCAATTTCAAACGGTATTTCCAAAATTGTTTAATCTTTGGCTACAAAGCGCTGAGTAACAGTTAATGTATGATAAATTTTAAGGCAAAATTTTTTCTGTTTTTCAGGAACAAATTGCATTATATTTGCTTCAATATTATCTTTTTCATTTGATTTCTTATTAGAAAAAATTAATATTATCATTACGATGGCTTTTCCTGAAATCTTTTTTTAATTCTCCAGCCTTCATCAAAATATCAGCTCTTTGAATTAATTTTTTCAATTATATAGAAGTATTATTTCGAGTGATTTTGAAGCAGTACTAATTACCCAAAAGCATAAGGTTAAACAAAATATCATAGTACAAGGCATAAGGCAGCACATAACCTTATATCTTGCGTAATAATATTTATATTTTGACTTCGAGACGAGACAGCATGTGATGACATTATTATTCCGTAATTTATTATAAAATGAATACATATTACATAATATATGTATTCATTATATAATAAAATATGTTTTCGACTAATTTTTAGTGTAAGCTTTAGATTATGTTTTTGTATAACCAGGAACTAATTACATCACTTATTTGCTGTACCACAATTTTTGTTGCATCTATTTCTGTACACACAAATACAGAGAGTCAGACATAAACACACTCATACTCATACCATACGCACACACAGATAACGACAGACTCGCTCCCATCATACTCACACCATACACGCATACATACATATGCACGCGCATGCATATGTGTGTATAAGCATTGAACAGTTTCCATTATGCGCTCTGAAAAAGTTGATGACAATAGAGCTCTCATATTGCAGACAAAGGGATGAAAGTCTCAAAAGCTCAAGGCATTCTTATTAAATATATCTAAGATCCCTATTATTGAATAGGCACTAATCGAAAATTTTCTATAAGAGTCTCTCAATAAACGTCCTGATACAATTTTCACTCCTGCATCCCATGGAGAATGAACACGATTCACTAAGAATTCCCTGTATAATCATGCTTTCCTGTGCATAAACATACATAAATTAAATCCAAAATTTTTTTCTGAGAGTCTGACAACTGCAAAAATATATACATGTAATATTCCTGCCATCCCTGAGCCAATTGATCAATACAATCAGTAATATCAAGATAAAAGGCAATATAATTCTCATAATAATTGTAGTATAAACTTATATTACATAAACTATAACTTTATAAATATATTTTAATTTATTATAAACAACAATAGTTGGTTTCATATAATATAAGACTTTTCCTTCGGAGAAGGGCAGATCAGATATGAGGACCATATGATTTGAAAGTTCCAAGTAGGATTGTTATTTTTCGTCTCCACGACTCAAATGGTGTAAAGTTCATTAACTTAACCTCTAATGAGAGAAGCTAGCCAGGAGTTGTACTAGAGCTGCTTTTGACCACTAGGTTTCCCCATAGTTCTGACATTTTTATCATTTATTTAAATCCGTACGTCTGCTGTCAGAATGGATGTAAGTTCAAATCTGATTGTATAATATAAGATAAAGCATATGTTTTTGCAGAAATAATGTTTATATGATATTTTCAAGCAGAAAATAGAAATATGAATTTAGATGGAAATTCTTTTTTTATATTTTTACATTTTTCAAAATTAAGTACATTTTGGTTTGAAGTGATATATTTATTTTGCCTCTATATCAATTAAAAACCAAGCTACAGAAATCTATTGACACACAAGTGATGCTTATTTATACGCATCTGTAAATGTATTTTATGAAGAATGAGTTTTATAAAAAATTTATTTTACAAGTAGCATTTTATCTTAAAAAATGATCAATCATCTTAATGAAATTTACATTTATTTACTCAGATGTGAAGAATTTGATGAACTATACTTTCGATGTTGAAATAGTTAGAAGTATTAGGTTGGTGCGTATGAAATGTCGGATTCTCTTTACATGCGGACGTTTGTCTCCCTGTTTTCGTTATACTTTTGTCTTTGGCATAACCTCATTCATAGTCGTATTGTCCATTGCCAGAGACTCATTTCAGCAAAATAGGTTTTCTCGAAGGTCTTCCCTTTTGTTATTTCTTTTGAGTTTATTGCGGATATGAATTCTGCCGACATTCGCGTCATTTTCTTATATGAGTACAAACTTGGTAATAGTGCTGCAAAAGCTGCACGCAACATAAACCAAGCGTTTGGGGAGAATACGGTTAACGATCGGAAAGTGCAGCGTTGGTTCGAAAAATTTCGGACTGGCGATTTTTCACTGCAAAATGAGCCGCGCGGAAGACCCAAAACGTCTGTGAAGAATGATGAGCTGAAGGCTCTAGTGGAAGCGGATCCAGCCGTATCCACGAGGGAACTTGCTATCAGGATGAAAGTTGACCATACAACGATATTGAGACACCTTTCTGAGATTGGCAAGGTTAAGAAGATGGACAAGTGGGTACCGCACGCACTGACAGAGCGAAATAAGCTGGAACGAACTGGAATATGAAGTTTTGCAGCATCCACCATATTCACCGGATCTCTCGCCGACCGATTTTCATTTTTTCAAGCATTTAGAGCTGTTTTTAAGGGGCAAACACTATGAAAATGAAGACAGTCTAAAAAACTCGATATCAGAGTTTATTAATTCTAAAGACCAAAATTTTTTTAAGACAGGCATCTACGCTTTAAAATCTCGTTGGGAGAAGTGTATTGAAGCGAATGGAGCATACTTTGATTGAATAAACAGCTTTTGAAGAAAGATATGCAGTTTTATACAATCACTTAAGAATCCGACATTTCATACGCACCAACCTAATAGATTTAAGTTTGTTTAACGGAAATATTGTTGAAAAAATCTCGAAACAATTCATAGATAATTTCATACATTGCATATAAAATTTTATTGTTAAATATAATTCTTAGGTAATTGTTAGTTACTCTCTAAGATATGTTACACATGTAACAAGACAAGGAAAAATGGGGAAAAAAATCTTTAGAACAAAACTAGTTTTTGCAAATAAATCCGAAGTTTACAACAAAATAGGCTTTCCTTTCTTTAAAATATAAGCATATATTTAAGTAATTTTACTTTTACTCATGATTTTATCCTTATATTTATAATAAAACATCATATAAACATTAAGCTATTTACTTCTTTGAAGTATAATTTCAGAACCTAATCGGATATCTTAAGTTTGCAAGATGAATTAAAAATAATTTTATTTTAAACAATATACATTTTCTGATAAATCTATTATACACGTAGAAAGTAATTCTTTTACTTATTTGGACGAAATGATTAAAAATATTTCCAGTTTAGAAATCGACATAAATTTATCAGATAACAAAGAGCATTCGACATCAATATATTTTCTGAGAAATCATCTGATGATAGAAACTAGTTTCCACTAAAGATTGTAATCTATTAATAAAAAAAAATGATTTTTTAATTTGCATTTAATACAAGCTGAAAAAACCGAAGTAACCATCCATGTTTAATTTGATTTGGTCTTGTTTCGTAGTTCACATCTACGACAGTATAATCGAATTGACTCTTATCTCTAAGCAACTGGCCCAATGACAGAAAATTGACGACTTTTATCACGATCATATAAATGATTAAATATTTAGGTGTGGAAGGTAATGAAGTTAAATATTCTGCTCTATCTTGTTAACGTGTAATTTATATAACATTAATTGAGTATGTTGACGCCTGGTTAGAGCATCATCTGTGAGATTTTAGTCAATTTAAGGTTATTATTTTAGGTCAGTTTTCTCCAAATTAACTTCGTGTCAAATTGCCTGGAATAGAGTTTGGTGTTTACTATGTCGGTGTGTTTATTACATAGCTAATGGCCCAATGTCGCCGCAAAAAATAGTCTGAGATAATTAATCTTGAGGTAATTTTGCTGCCCATTAGGTGTACGTCTTTATATTGTAAAATTATCGTTCCTTTGAAGAATAAAACGGTGATTGAGATGAAGCGTTGCGGATAACGTTTTACATCATCATCTCAAACATCTTGTTAATTTCATTTATAATTTTTTTGTGTGAAATTTCCGGAACGAGAAACTAATTAATTTTTTATTTTGATGATAATTAGGGAAGTATTAATTACTCTTTAACTCTTTAAAATAAGGGGGAAGAGTAATGTAAAAATAAATTAGGTAATATACACTTTACATTGATAAATGTTGTTTATCAGTAAAGAAAATATTACATTTTTAAAAAATATTTTAAAAAGCAGAAAGGTTTGCTTTAATAATAAGTATCAGATAGCTCATAAATTTATTAATGTTAAATTTTTCAAATGTATTTTTTTGAATATGTTGTTTGCTAAAAGTGCATACATTCATTCAGTCCATTAATAAAGTACGAAATACCTGATTTATATTTAGAGGCAAAATTAAGCTGCGATATTTATATAAATACACAATAGAACTGCATTAAAAATATTTAATGAAATGAGTTATTAAGTTTATGTATGAAAAGAGCATAAAATGTCGGCCTTTTTTGTCAATAAAATATTGAAATTTAAAATTTCTTTCTTATTTTGTTTTTATGAATTTGAAGATAAATCTCAAAGGTAAATTTTTATGAAAAATCTTTACAATCACTTGCAAAATAAATGTTAGATCATATTATTGTAATTTACTAATGGTAAGGGCAATTTCATTGTATTAGAAAGTTTAGAAATTTCGTTAATTTTATTTCTTACTTAAAATAACTCTAGGAGTCAGGGTGACAAAGTCTCGGCTTCGGAACCGGATGGTATTTGGGGAAAAATATAAATTATTTTATGTGTTGATGAAAAGTTTATTTTCCAAGTCTAATTTTGACTTTAAAAGATGCGCTTATCCTTTCGTGCAATCATCACTATTCTCTACGAAAGAAAATAAAAGTGCATTAGGAATGTAATAAAAAATAAATTCTTTTAAAAATGGTAGAATAGAGTAATGTCTTAACGTTATCAAGTAAAGAATACCTATAAATTACCTTATTTCATAATCGTCTGCAATTAATTCTTAAACTGGGTTGGTGATAATGACTCAGCTTCAGATACGAAGGTTTTCAGGTTCGAGACAGAAAGACAGTCGTGCACGGGAAACTGTACATGCCATATCCATCGTTGGCAAATGTTCTCCTTCTGGTTTGGTATTATAATACGGAGACGGTTGGACAGCTCAGGTGTTCTCGTCTTCTGAATGTGATTCAAAATAACGAGGTACGTACCAAAATTGCCCGAATGTTGCTAAGCTGAAATAACTCAAAGAGTTCCTTATTCATTTTACTATTCACCAGAATTTAATTTTATTCTTTTTTCTCAACAAAACTTAAAGCTTTCAGTATTTGATCACAAATCTTTCATAATTCATTAGCAATTCTAGGACATTAATACATGCTATTTGCTCGCAGGAATTTGTACGTTCGATAAAGAAACAGAAATTATTCTAACTGTTCAAGATAATTTCGATCAAATTTTGTGAGGAAAATAACTAGTTGTTTCAATTCAGAGCAAGAAATTTTTTTTTGAAATATTTAGTTTAATTATTTTGGCGATATAATGGCGTAATCAAATGCTGCAGAAATGGTTTACATTATTGAAATAAAAGATTCATTTAGCTAACACGATTAAAATAAAAATTAATAATTAGTTTATATTAGCGTAATTAGTTTATATTCATATATAAATTTTATTGAAAGTTACAGTATTCAAAATATTTTCGAACAGTGCCAGAGTTTCCTTTATTTTTAATTTTTTAATTAATACATTAAACTCTAAATAATTAGTGGTTTACATTATTTAAACAAAAGATTTATTTGAATAACAAGATTAAAATAAAAGTTTCGTTATTAGTTTGAAAATCACATATAAACTTTATTTAAAGTTACATTATTTCAAAATATTTTCAAACAGTGCTAAACAGATTTTATTTTATTTTGATTTTTTAATTAATACATCAAACACCAAATCAGAAAACTAGATACTTTTTACTATAAGAATTTCAGATAGGTAGAATATTGAGAAATAAAATTTTCACTCAAACTTTGTTAATTCTATCAGCTGAAAATATTTTTTGGCCTGTTCAAAGTGATTCAATCTTAAATCCCTAGCAATGCATTAGCAGCCCGCATCCCTGACAAAAATCGTTACTCTTCTCAATAAATCGATAATACTCTGAATCAATTGTAACTTTACTCAGGAAATTGGAAAAATATGTTCTTCGCAAAGTTAAAAAGCGAAAGAAAATTCCAAGCTGATTGATAGCAATATATGCAGTAGAAGATGATAGTATTCGGAAGCCTAAGAATACTGTGACACATATATTCTCTGAGATGGATATCTATCTCTAGAATCTCGTATCCATCAAATTTGTTCTTCGAGAGTTGTATGGTACTACAATTCAGGGGAGGGTGTTAATTCTAGTGAGTTAAAAAGTGATGACAGTGTTATCGATGCTATCAAACATAAGCACATGATGACAAAAATCTGGTCTGAAAAATCACCATTTACATTATTTCTAATCATCCGGCATGTATTTCTTGAGAAGACAGGGAATAGAGTTTCATATTGATTATATGATTTTTGTTGAGAAGAATAGAGAATAGAGCATGTTGGTATTGGGAGAGATACCTTGACATGGCTTGTGGTTATTCGTAGAGGGGAAGATTACAGTCAAGTATTATTTCAGTTTTTTCCACATATCTCTTCCATATTATGCTTCAGATTTTGTTTTATGGAGAATATCTTTTGATTCCAGATGACAGCGACCTAAAACGCATACAATGTTTTTCAGAAAGGTTAGACAAGCATGAGTATGTAAGAGTATATGTTTATTGAGTATATATTTATTCATCAATGTTCTTACAGAAGTTAATTGAATTCATACTTAACAAAATTAATGTGAAAAACATTTTTGAGTTTTGACTTAAGAAAATTAATGAGCAAACTTTTTTGACTTAACTATTTGTGGAAGTACATTGGAACTGTTCAGTGTACCAGGTCCATCAATTGTAAAAATATAAGATTTTAATTCTATTTCTCGCATAATATATATTAAAACAATTATTACTTAGGATAGTTTCAATTAAGAAAATTTTAACTATATATTTATGTACCAATGTTCTTACAGAATACCTCATCTTTTTTCGTACTCATCTTATTCTAATATTATTTTAACTTTAGGTGGAACCTTTTAGAACAAAATCAAAATTCGGTCCCCTTTTGTAATCATCCGAATTTGAACCCAAAGCCATTTTGCTCTAGAAAAAGTCTATAAGTTTCCTAGAGCACCGCTCACAACATTTATTAGTCAATACCATTCGAATACAGCCAGTAATTTGGGTGAACTCTATATCAATTCCTAACACTGTAATCTAAAACTTAGCCTTCTTTCAAATATTCTATTATTATATAGTCCTGCACTTACCTGTTTTCCTTTTAAATTTCTGCATTTTATCACTGGTGGTCTTATTATTTTGTTTTGATTGTCTGATTTCATTGTCCTTGTCTGATTTCATTTTGAAACTTTGCATTATTTCACAGGCACTCTTTATAATTTATTCTGAGCCCGTATCCTTTTAATCTAAAGCTTTGTATTGATTCAGAGATGTTCTTGTTATTTTATTCTGCGTCTGTCTATTTTTGCAATAACTCATAAATTCTAGAACTAAATTTGCTGGATTTTAGAACCATGATTCATCTGATGAGGATTTTATAAAAAAAAATTTCTAGGATCAAAACTCAAATAAAGTCTATTAAATCAATTGCATGTAATATATATAAAATTTTAAGCATCTTTAAAGTTTTATAGTTTTGTACAGTAAAAAATAGGAGAAAGTTATGTTTTCCTTATTTTTTCATCTTGTTTATTTATTGTTTTCTGATTTGTTTATAAGACAACAATGAATAAACAAGGTAAGCAGACAAAAATGAATAAATAAACAATAAATAAATAAGCAAAATTCTTCAACAGTTTTTAATTAAATTTTTAATTAACAGTTCTTATATAACGGAACAGATTTATTTTTATTTTTTCAAATATCAGTAATTATATGTATATTTTTTATAACCATTCCTGAATAAAATGTCTTTAATTTCAAAAATGGGATTAAATATATAAAATGCTTAGTTTCAATCACATCAGAAACTGAAATTTCTAACTTGATAGAGGCATTATAAATATAAACTAACTCCTAAAGGGCTAAAAACTTGATTTTATTTAAAACTAATCTTGAAATGATTTATATTTCAGTAATTTCATAAATGCAGACAACGTAATTACGTAATTTTTGAAATACAGGATTTCAAATTTGCTGCTAGCACGTCTTTTGGCTTATTGAGGCTTTACGAGCTATTTCTAAAATAATTAAACTAAAATTTAAATATATGGCAAGACAAGAAGTTTCACTAGCAAAAAAACTGGAGAGAAAGAAAGAAAAGTTAAATAAAATGGTATTGGCGCAAAAATAATTTGAGAAATAACTAAATGATATTTCTAATTGATTGATCCAAGATTGTTTCAGAGTAAGAAGCAGTCATCTTTGTAAATATACAGACTTATTTTCTCTCTCTATATATATAATTTACAAGTTATATGTATACAAAATTTATCTATATATATAATTTACTAAGACTATTTATTCCCTTATTTAAAATTTTTTTATTTAAGCAATTTATAAATCGAATTACTAATGAAAACCGTTTCAATATCACAAAATATTCCTCTGTTCACTGGAAAGCAAATATATGACCGGATTATTTGAGTGGACTTCAGAAATAGTTTGTGAAACAATGTCTTCCGACAAGATTTACAAACAGGATTTCAAAAATCAGATTTTCCGGATCAAGGAATTTTATCCGTATCAGAATGTCAGAAATGTCAGAATTCATGTAAACAAATAGGAATACACAAATATAAATAAATTTGTTCTACCTTAGTTTTATTTAAATACAGTTTTTACTGACCCGTTCTGGAGATAGATATCAGATTTGAAAAACCGGATTTTTATCTGTATGTTTGAATATTTTCTCATAAATCCTTATACAAACGTAATTCGATTATTCTTCAAACATGTTGTTATGCATAAACAACGGTTATTCGAAATTGTTTTTATTTAGATTTAAATCTTTCGTAAAATCGTTGCCTCAAAAATATAAAAATAAAGACTTATTTGTATTGAGTTTAAAACAAGAAATACCTATATGTTTAAATTTTAAAACCATGCATCTATGGCCATTTTATTTATTTGTTATTATTTTCTTGCTTTGTTTGAAATAATATTTTGTAGAAACAATTCTTTCAAAGAATATATTTCAGCATAGTATTTTGGAACAATATAATCATTGTCAACAGCATTGTCATAATATGTTTTAAAACATATTATCTTCCAGAGTTTTATCATATTTTTTTCTTCATATACCCCGAAAATAATGAAGCAAAGTAAAAATCAAATGCAATTAGAAATAAAGAAGAAATCCGCTTAATAAATAAAATTAGTGATTTAGATTGACAGATAAAGTATGCAATTCGCAGCGAATAAAGTTTAAGCTAAAAACAATTACAAATTATATTTCACTGTGACTTGATAAAATCGTCGATGGAAAAATGACAAATAATTTTCGTATTTGGTTATTGTTGTTACTTATGGAGCTTTGCCAGCCCGTTGATAATTATGTGTCCGTGATTTAAGCCAAAATGAGCGTCTTTTGTTTTATCAGCAGTGCAAATCGGGACCAAGAGCACGACTTTTCTACTTCACACTTCACATTCGCTTGCACAATCCCTTTTTACAGTAATATACATTCACACATCTCCTAGATAGAAACAGAAGAATAGCCATGCCTGAACCAGGACGTCCAGGTAACGAGAAATACACTCTACCCAGAATCAAGGACGACTCCAATTATACAAGAATCGAATTATCCTTATATATTTTATTGTTGAAAAATTTTATCTTTAGTTACTCTAAAGTAATTTGGACTTCATCAATATTTTGACGTATTATATACACAATTCTTCATAACACTAATTACGGAATCATGATGAAAACGGATTTTTATCACTTCTTTTTAAAGTCATATTGTCGTATTTTTGGATTTTAAATAAATTTTGCAACTATTCTCATTAGTAATTACTTTGGGATGACCTCTTAAAAATTACAAGAAAGACTGTTTTCTCTTAATTATTTGAAAAAGTTGCGCTTTCTGATTGTTATCATGCTATTTTGTTTGGTCTATTATTAATAATTAAGTGTATCACGCAATGGTAAATATTTAATCGAAGCAAATGTACTTTAATTAAAAATGGATTATCTACTAACATGACAAAAAAAAAAGGATTTGCTGCAGGATAAATTCGTGTCTCGAAGACTTGAAGTCTGGTTGCAATGGGATGATTTTCACTGTTTTGATAATCGCTAATCCTTTAGTTATGGCAGTCCGTTTCGTCGAAGTAACTCTCTAAGTAGGGCAGTGCTCATATTCCATGTATTTCAAACAATAGTCACTGAAAGCTTTAATGTTGACTTCCCTTTTGCACATACTGTAACATTATTTGAGTCTTGATTATTTTCAAACTATTGTGTGTTTTTTATTTCACAGAACTTCGACGGCTCATGACATCAATACATGAGATGTGCATGTATAAAAAAATACCATGCAATATTTTGGAATTGGTTGTACTGTCAGTAATCAAAACTTGAACTTGACTAAGTGATCATATATTTCTGGCTTTTCCGGAACATATCATGCAAGCAGATTATAACCGATGCTAATCTCGATATCTCAGACATATTTAGGGTCAGTATTGGTGGTATATATTTCACTATGGCGGGTCGATATTACAGAAACATATGATCCTATATAGTCTCGATATTATTGGCGTATACGGCGTTATACAGATTCTATATTATCAGAATATACGAAGGCAGGATATATTTAGTGTTAAGAGCGCACAGGGTTAAAGAAGACAATGCAGTATCATTCCTATTATATAAATCAGATCAAATATAAAGAGGAACACATAGATGTTGGTAAATATAATAGCATCTGTATAACCGTTCATATCTAAGACAAGACTAAAACTTTTTCTAACTTTTCAGTAATTTAGTATTCTTCGGTTTTCATGTGCTGTATTGGATAAAAAGAACAATTTCACTCTTTCTAGTATGCTTTGATAAATAAATATTATTCAGTAAAATTGGTATTAGAACTTTGTTCGTCTGTGACTCAACATTAACGAAATAATCTTTTACTAACCATCCTTAATGGCACATTGCTGGAGAATATTTATCCTTTTAACACATGATGCACTTTGTTATTTACACAGGGTTAAAGATTTTTTCAATGTCTCAGCACATCATTATGAAAGTATTACAATATTGTAAGCCATCCTGTAAATGATAAGTTTTCATTCCTTATTAGTAGAATTAAATTTCACAGAATCTGACTAAGGAAGTTACCTTTATTAAGCGTTTTTAAAAATTAATAATCTAGGAAAATTGCCTAATTTTAGTCATTATTAAATAAATAAATTTATTAGGAAAAGCTTATATAATTATTCTATCTTCATATATCCGGCTCATACAATGCCTTCTAATTTGTTAAGTTTCAAAAATCCAGCAATACTAATGTGGGTGATAAGGAACTTCGGAATAAAAATTATCCAATGCTCAAGAAAATCACTTAAAGATTGAAATGTGTATTCTGAATTATTACGTTATATGTATGTCGAATTCCTCAGATGAATTTTAAGAATCCGCATTATTTTCATTCAATTTTCTACAATGACCGAAATATGTCTGCTTTTTTGGTTAAATTCTGAATATTGAATTAATACATCTCTTTAATTAACTCGGTCATTTGCTGATTGTAAGTAAAAGAAGAAAAAGAAGAAGAAGAAAAGAAGAAATTTAAAATAAATTAAAATCAACTTACAAGAAAATTTAAAAGGAGGAAATAAGCATAAACATTGATTCGTGCTTATTAAATCATATGATTAAAATTAAGTATAACAAAAATTCAATCAATTTTCCTGATGACACTTTTTTCTAAATTAACTACATATATATATAAACAAAGCTGAAACATTAAACATCAAAGTTATTTAATCACTTAAATATAGCGAAAATTCATAGGGGGAAATGTTTGTCTACCTGAACAAGTGAAAGTTGTGGATTTTATAAAAGATCTTCAAGAAATGAAAAGTTTTGTAAAGCAGTGGCGCCATCTTTTGTCACCTGAATATTTGAAAAGAATATGTTTATACTTTACGCTCAGTCTCAAATTCCCCTTTGATAATATGCTGCAAATACAATAAAAGAAAGAAAGAAAGAAAAAAACATGTAATAATAGAGCACATAATAATCAAAAATATTACCTTGAAAGTAATAAGAAATTTCATATTAGGTCATACATATGTTTGATTTCTTATCAATTTCTGAATTTTTGAATTTCATTTGAATTTATTTAAGAAATTTGATGATTTTATATATTAGATGAATTATAAATTTGATGAATTAAATATTTTTATTAAATGGTTTCAAAATTAAATTCACAAAAAGGAATTAGACAAAGTTCAAAGATTCATAATTCCATCCTCTCAATAAAAAAAAAGTGAAAAAGAAAAATAATGTAGTAGAATAACTAAATGTAATAAAGATTTTAAAAAAACTATTAAATAAAATCCTTAATATACTTACTATTCAACCATGATACAAAGGTCTATTAATTATCTAATTCATTTGATTAAAAATGCGTTTATCTTATTCAAACTTACATAGTAAATTTTCTTCAATAAATTAGATGCCATGTAAATTTTCTTCGATAAATTAGATGTCATGTAAATTTTCTTCGATAAATTAAATGTCATGTGTAAATTTTCATCTATAAATTAAATAATGTCGTTTTTTCAAGTTGTCGAGGCAAACAACAGGCACATGTTTAGGAACATCAGCAATTAAAATTTATTTATTAATTTAATTAAAAAATTATTATATGAATTCCACTTGAAATATAATATATTTTAAACTTTTATTCGCACAGAAGTAATAAGAATAGTAAATATTTTGTTATTAATTTAACGCAGTGGCATATTTTCATCTGGGGAATAAATATGATAGATAAACTGAAAAAATGCCTCTGGAAGACAGATTAAAATATTTTTTTTTCCCTGCTAATCAAAGAAATGTTTTTAATAAATGATTTATATGAATGATAAAATATTCGAATAACATTAGCAAATTTCCAAACATAATTGCTAAGTAAAAAAAAAAAATATATAAAAATAAAAATATATATATATATATCTTTTATGTTTACTGAATACAAACTGCAAAAAAATATCAAAAATTGTTTATTTTTTCAAAAATTAATTTGTAAATACATTGTCCCCATGACACATATTATGAAAATCCAAATTCACGTAAGACAAATGTAATGGCTGTAGATGCAGGAATCTTTCCCGTAAGGCTAATTACACATGAGTAATTATTCAATTTTATCTTCATCCCCAGACACAATCATATTATTAACAATAGATTTACATAGGGGTTAAATATTGGTTAACCATTTAACTATTTAATTAACGAGCAATTCTCATTTTTATTTTACTGATTAAGTAATTTAATAGCCTCAGGGAACTATGATATTGATGTTTATTTATACATATATTCAAGGAAATATTTATTAAAAAAGAGATTATGGTGTAATAAACAGCTACTTTATTGTGTTCGGAAACTTTGGCTTGGTTTTTTTTCACTAACGTAAAAAATGAGTTTTGTAATCTTATGTCTGTTCTACATTTTGATAAAACTGCGTAATTCAAGTAAATGTACTCTAATATATTGAAGAAAAGATAAAAGCTTGGTATTTCAATTGGTCAATCAACTTATTTTATTATTTCCATATTACTTAAGACTGCTTTGTTATGCAAGCAGAAATAAATTATGTAATTCGAATAACCCGATCTAAAAATAGAGCTATTAGGGTTTCGCTTATTTTATTATTTCCATATTATTTAAAACTGCCTTGATATAGAAGCAGAAGTTAATTGCGTAATTCGAATAACACAATCTAAGAAAATAGGGCGATCAAGGAAGTTAAAATATTTTTTCTAGTTAAGGAATAACCTTTAATCATCTTTATTGAGTAGATAAAATCACATTTAATTATGTAATTAAAGAATAAAACATTCTCTAGCGAATTATTCAATTTCTTTGAACTGATAATTGTAATTAACGCATTAGATATATGTGATTCAATTTATTTAATTCTTAATGAATTCTTTTGGAAAATATAAATTGTTTTTGGTTGTAAAAATGAGCAAGCAGAAAATAATTTAAGAAAAATTATACAAGTTCTGACCTGATTTTTGTTTTTGTTTTTATATATCAGCGTATACACGTTTTTAAATTTGAGATTTTTTTAAAAAAAATTCTATTCTGCTACAATTTATTTATTCTTCTATCTATAAATGGTTGAAAACAATGTACATTTGTACTTAAAAGCATTTTAGTGTGTTTTTTTCTATACTTCTTTCCTATTTTTCTGATTCCTATACTTTTTGATAAAAATTCTTATGTTGCACTCCCTTGAAGAAAATCAATTATTTAAGTGCAATCTTCATTAATTGCTATATCATAAAAGAGAAATTGAATAAATGTTTTTTTCATATTTTTTGATATAATCGTGTTTATAAGATTAAAAGAAAATATTATGTATAAATGCGTAATTAATAATAATTATGTATGTATATATATATAATTTTACTTTTATTGGACATGGACATATATTTTAAAATATATCAATAACACATTGAAGTTTAAGAAAAATTATGGTTTTTATAAGCCACTATCTGGTACTAAAACCGTTGCTGCCGCTAAAAAAATAAGTTTAGTCAAAAAAATTAAGTTTAATCAATCAATTATTTGGCAATGTGTTCTCAAAATAGGATGAACGGTACGATAGTATATAAAATACGAACAAACAAATATTGATTTTTATACATTAGGTTTGTGTATTCTTTTAAAATTGTAAAGCTTGGTATTCTTTCAAAATGGTAATGAAAGAAAATATCTATTGTATCTCTCGATTCCTTTAATATTTGTTAGGAATTATCAAGTTTAATTTTAGAAAATGTGATTAAAATACTCTGTTTTAAAATTGATTAAACATAGAAAATATATTCATACCATACAATCTTTTATATAGTTAAACAGATAATTTTTGCAAATTAAGATGGTGCAAAATTGTTTGTATTACTATATTTTTGGTAGCTACTACGAAAAAGGCGAAAAATTAATTATAATTTAAAAATCCGAGGGTTGGTCTCCCGAAACTTTTCTCGTATAATCAATAATAATGTTGTTACCTCTGTGAATTTGCTTGCTATAGCTACAAAATATTAACCTTTAACTTGGATTTATTTATATAGAATCTATTCTTCTCGGCGAATTATTTGGAGATTAATCTTTACTAAATAGATGCGGTTGAGATTCCAATTTTTTTTAGATAATTGTACTTTTTTTTAACCATTCCATAGGTGTAAACCATAAGCTGACCAAGTTTCATTGTCATCGGATGAAAGAATTAAGGAAAGCATAAGATACCTACAGACAAACATTTATTTTAATTTATATAGATTAAAATATAAAACAACTCTTAAAAATTCTCTCTTATAAAATTCACAATATAAGACTAATTATATATTCATGTTATAATGCATTAAAATCCTTTGCCATCATAAAAATTCAAATACTTCTAAATTGTTGTGAAGTTAGTACCATAAAAAGACCATTTCAAACAATTACAAATGCTCTTAAACACAATATGTTCACAACAAAGTGAATAATTAATCATTGTGTCAATCAATTGTATTTAAATTTATAAAAGCTCTCAAAATTTATCGTTGAGGGCGGTACAAATATTCAATGTTGTAGAATTTTCAAATTTTGTACATGTTGCATATGCTACTCAACTATGCTGCCTAGATTTCTACATTATCTTTCCTTAATTATCGAGTCTCTCACTGATCGCATTTTACCTAGATACTTTTACTCATATTCCTTAACTGTAAAAATATTAATATGCTCCAAATGATTTTGCACAAAATTCTCCAACGCCTACGTATGAGTAAGAAAAACTTCGCTTTTGTTAAATGTTATTGTTAATCATGGCACTTTTCAAACCCGCTGGCAGTCATCGGTCAGCGATTTTAGACGAAATGAGCGTCTCTCTTTTTTTTTTATAGTAGCTCTAAGAGTTCCGCTTAGCTACTTCTTACTTCACCTTCGCTTCCACAACCCCTTTTTACAGGAAGGTACATTCACATACTTCATAGCAGAAAGCAGATGAAGAATAAACATGCCCGAACAGGGAATCTTACCCGGGACGCAAGGAGATACGCAATCCCTATGCTAGGACGCCGGCTTAGTTAAACGTGATTGATTGAACGCTTGAAAAGAGTGCGTTGTTCATTAGAGACAATCGCCCAGATAAATCTAGAAGACAGAAAAATTTATTGGTCGGGATTGAAATAATGTTGAAAATACATGTGTTTAGTTGCCATCAGCTAAACTATGTCCTCTAGTAACATCCACTTCTTTAGAACATGGATTGTTCCTATGACTTTAGAGGTGGTGACAAGGACATTTCCTTAATTATTGAAAAAGAAACGCGGAAAACGAATATTCTGAGTTATTTTAATTTGAATGTTTTTACTGTTGAGATGATCTGATTTCTATTTCGGAACCGGAGTGTTGGAGGTTTGAGACCCGATTCCATCGAAGAACTGCCGTGAAAGTGGGTCTGTTGCCCAGTAAATCCGTCGGTATCAAACTTCTTCCCTCTGGTGTGGTGTGAAAGTTTAGAGAATTAGGTACCAGCTGTGGTGTCGTCTTACCATGGTTCAAAATTGCGAGGTCCGTCCGAATATAGCCCTAATGCTGCTCCAAAATGGGACGTTAATATAACTAAACTTGAATGACTTTAGGAATGGAAAGGTAAGATAATCTTAGTAATTTTTCTCTTTTCAGAATTTTTTCTAGGGCGGGGGACCTCGTAATCGCGGGTGAGGAGGTTTCAGCATGCTGGTTGATTCTTGCCGCCCATGTGAATATGCGAAAGAGGGGAAGAATTGCGGCTACCACCCATCGATGGAAGGAAGTCCTTCCTTATGGAAAGGTTGTACGATGGACGGTGATGGCCCATAGGATGCAAACTTATTTCCGACCATTGCTGTCTTGGCGTTAGTAGTCAGTCTATTATTTCCTTCCGAGAACAAAATACGAAAAGAGGGGAAGAGGAATTACTTTGATTGAAAATTCCAACAAGTGAGAAATGTAATTAAAGTATTGCTTGAATTTGTAAGTAATACCTCATAATGGAAAAATTTGCTTAACACCACCTAAATATTTGCTTAGCAACACTTTGCTAAGATGATCCAACAAACAATAGCAATATATCTTTTGTTTCATTATTTCTATTCTCTTTGTTTCCTTCTTTTCCTTTTTTTATGCAAATGTAATGTCTCTTTATGTGTTTAAGTTATTATATTTTTTTATCATTTAGAATTTAATTTTGTTTTGATATTCAGGGTCATGCATCATTGCTCCAACTTAGTATAACGGAAATGCTTTAAGAATAAAGCATCAAAATTGGTTTTCGTGTTTTGTAATGGATATTTTTCTAATAATGCAATCATGAGTTTTATTTATCTGTCTTTAGTTATTTCGTTATTTTTTTATTTTATTATCGAAAGTATCCGAAAATTTTTGAATCTGAATTCTTAAGAAGAATATTTATAACAAAGATTGACAAGCTTCTTTGGAATTTTGGATATGAATAAAAATATGTTTGGGCTTACATTTTACATTGAAAAATTCATCAGAAGAATTGACAGGAAAAACGATGAAGGGGAAAAAAGATCTGGGATTATCCATTTATGAAAAACAGATAAATCCATGAAGCGTTCATCAATAATTTCCATCTGCTCTGTATAATAGTTTTTATTTGTTTGTTAATATAAAGTACAGGGAAGTTACAATTTTTCAAAGTTCTCAAACATTTATGCATGTTTTTTGACTAAAAAAAGAAAGTATAATAATGGACTATCGAAGCACTTCATTAACATTAAAAGAAAATATTATGAATATTCAAAATAAAATGAACCACACTACTCTACCACAAATAGTGCATTTTAAATGAATATTCGAATATTCATACTGAATGGCATACATTGCAAAATTGCAAAGGTTTACAAAACTGTAATTTAAATGGATTTAATTATTTTTACGAGGCATTTTATTATAACAATGCAATCAAGTTATAAATTGCAATTTAAATGAATAACTTGAACTGCTGAAACATACCCAATATTAGTAAAACTGTTATTGTTTCTTTTACTTTATTATCGTCATTTACAAGACATGCCGGCGTCCTGGCTTCGGAGTAGTGCACCTTCCCGTAATCTGGTCGTCCTGGTTCGAGCATGGTTGTTCTTCCTTGTGTTCTATCTGTGAAATATGTGAATGAACACCCCTGTAAAAAGGAGTTGTAAAAGTGTGTGTGTCATCTTCATTTGAGCTAGAAGTCTGCCTTCGGATGTTCCTTGATCTTTACCCTCATTAGCCACTGTATCCCCTTTCCGTATTAACACGGAGACTGAATCACCATGATTTATAAAACATTAAAATGGCATGGTTGTTTAATTTAATACGTACCAAATAAGTATTTAATCATAGAGAATTTTGCATTGAATACTTGATAAATTTTAATTCTTTAGACTAAAGTTATTAAGGCTAAAACAAGCATTTAAACTAAATGTTTAATTGCATTTAAAATGTATTAGCTTTCATATTTTCTTATCTACATTTTGAAGAGAAATTTCTATATGAGTTGAGCCTGTTTTAGTTTTTGTAGGTTTATATAGAAATGGTGTGCATCCGAGTTACTTTTACTCTGATGACAGAACCTACCTTCTGCCTAATTGATGAATCATGGCCTTCGATGGTCATTAATATCGCTCGGAATGCCTAAGCAGGACAGGAGAAACTATTTCCGATAGAATATAGCTTGAGACTATGAGGGAGAGTAGATGAAATAAGGGATAAAAAGTCTCTGGATAAGAAATATGGAAACTAATATTATCACTACTGAAAGATTAATATAAGATGGATTTCCAGTTATAACTATCATGTAAATTACTCTTGTTCTTCAGTTTCTATTGATTTTATCTAATTGATTAGATACACTAGATTATCAACTAGGAGATTTCAGCGAATTAATTAATTGTTTAGAACATATTATTCGTAATACATATATACTATATTTTTATTCACAGCTTTGTTTTTCCATAATCAAACATTATTAACAAACCCATACTAGAAATCATTGTAAAAATATAAATTTTTATGTTTTTTAAAGTACATTTTTATTTAAATATTTTAGGAAAAACAAGATCAGATTGGTAAACATTTTGGAAAGTAACCGTTCTGTTTCTTAAAATTCCTTTTGACTAAAATGATCTAAGTATAAATAAAAAGGAATGTTTTTCTGCATGCCTGTCATGGTTGCCGTACCTCTAAATCTATTGCGATAAGGCTTTGAATACTTATTACTTGCATTTACAGGATGGTTATAGGCATAGTAAAATGATATAATACATAAAAATTATTGGATTTATTTTCTCATGTATTATCCAAGGATTATTGTCAAAATAAGTCTCCAAGGATGCAAACACAGATTCAGTAAAGATAATAAATTGAAGCTATGAAATTTTAATTAAAAATGTAATAAATTTTAGCATTTTTGCAGTATTATATATTAGAGTACATAAATTTCTGCATTATTTTAACTTTAAAAAATTTTTCATCCACAAATTTATGGCATAAATATATTTTCTGCGTTTAATCAATTTTAAAAGAAAATAATATTTTCTGGCATTAATCTGGAGAATTCTGAACGGATATTAAACGAATCACGAAAGATACTTAAATGGTTTTTTCCCTTCCATTTCTTAAAGAACATCAAATATTACAATTCTAAAACAATACATTAGTCTATTATATTAAAATGAATTGTTTATGTCTCTACTTTATGCGCTTACTATTCAACCGATTTCTCTGCAACTTGGTAAACTCATTGCTTGCTGCTGCGATAAGGTTATAGGCAGATAACAGTTATATATGTTATATAAAAATGAATTTTTGTTTATTTGTATCCTATGTGCTGCTGTAATGTTCAAACATTTGTGATGAAACTTGGCAAAACCTATAGCTTGCACTTTTACAAAGGTTATATTTTAAAATTGATAATTGACAAAAGTCAAACAACACATCCAATCGGAGTTAATCGCACAAACAAAAGAAAATTTTTATGATTAATGTCAGTCAATGTGAGGGAAATGAAATCCAAAACACTTTATGAAAGCACTAATTTTTTTATCTGGTCATTAATGAATAGTGTTCTACAGTGGACATTATCATTCAGCACACTCATTATTTTGTCTGCAACAAACCGCACATATTATTCAGAATTGATTTAACTCATACAGAATAAAATTATTATCGATGCCACTAAAGCCAACTTATATATAATAGAAATTTTCCAGTGCAAACAGTAATTTTTCTATTTATTAAGTGAATCAACAAACATTTTTTGATTATACAAATGTATATTTTGTTGATCGCTTTGACTAAAAATATGTTACCAATTCTTCGTTACTTTGTTGAGTGATCTAACAGCTCAACATCTAGAAACTGGCAAAATTGATCAAACGTGGAACTACAGGAGCGCAATTAAGCGGATAATTTACAAATTGCAAATTCACGTGTTTTAGAATCTCAAGATCAACATGAAGTAAGGACCGAAATACAACGTTTACATTCTATCTGATCATGAGTATCAGAATTAAAAGTGCCAAGAAGCATGAAAACTATCTTTAAAGGAATTCGATTGAAAAAGATATTCTTACTTCACCCATTCCCATTATTCCTTCCAACATTAATTTCAAACGACTGTAGTTTCCCATTCGAATTGTATTCTCGGTTACCACCAGCAAGGCGCAAGGTCAATCACTGCAAGTGTGTTGACTGAACCTCAACAAATCCATGTTTTTTCCAAAGCCATTTGTATGCTGGATGCTACGAGTCGGATGTCAGGAAATTTATTTTTTTCTGCTGAAGAAAAAAAAATATTGTCTATCCTAAAGTTCTTGAATAATAAAGTAAAAAAATAGAATGATTATTATTTACTATTTTTATTTATATTTATTCAATTTCAATTAATTTTTTCATTTCCAATACTGAAATAAATGTTATCCTTTTTACTATTTCTAATCAAACATCTTTTTACCATTTCTAATTAAACATCTTTTTACCATTTCTAATTAAACA
>JAPMOQ010044182.1:133855-157931 GCA_026543055.1 Argiope trifasciata | reverse complement strand
TTTTACCATTTCTAATTAAACATCTTTTTACCATTTCTAATTAAACAAGACAATTATCTGAAATTTCAAACGATATTTCCAAAATTATTTATCTTGAAGCATCAAAGCGCCAGGTACCAGCCAGGCAGAAGAAAACTAGCTAGGTAACTTTTTTTAGAAAACAAGCATTATGTTTCTTAAAATAAATTTTGATTTAAATAATTATTAATAAACCCAGATGCGCAATCAATTTCGAAACACAACTTTCTGTTTCTCAAAGGGCTTTTGACTTAAACAATCATTAATAAACTCGGATAGGTAATCTTTTTGTAAAATAACTTTTACGCTTCTTAAAATGCACTTTAATTTAAATAGCTTTGAATTGAAAATCAAAGAGTGTCAATATTATCTTTTAAAAGCTGCATGAGAAAGAAATATAATTCCTTGCCGCATGGCCAGAATGTGAATGTAGAATAAAAGTTAACGCACTTCTTAAAATGCAAATATATTTTCTACTTGTTTCTCTCACCAAAATTAAATTTTGGAAACATTCAATGTAAATTTGTTTTTTAAAGCCAAAGAGAAATCTAATTTCGGCTTCTGCTAGATTTGTAATGCAGTTGCCATGAATTATACTTTAATACATCGCTTTATTCTTCATATACCTCTTCAGATCATATCTCCTTTATTTGCGATATTTATAGCTTAATGTAGAAAGGGGAAAAAGTTTATATGTGATTCATTAATTATGGAGATTTCGTCACATGATTTACAAAATCAATTGAAATATTGGTTTAAATTATAAATATATTTCCAATAATTGTGTCTTTAGCTATTGTTGACGTTCTTATTATTTAATAAACATCTCTTAAATTCTGTCATTTCCATCATAGTTATAAAAATTGCCAGGGTGAAAAAAGGACATCAAAAGAAGCAAAACTAATAAGTAAAATCACAACTTGTCATTGACCTTTGCTTAGTCAAGCAAAATAAACAAATTAATGTAGTTACTGTCACGTTTTATTTTGGATTTCAGTATTGTTATTAATTTTAAGTTTTATTCAATTTCATTTTCTCTCATTTCACATATGAGTTTATTTGAATGAACGTTACTTTTCATTGTTCATTCCCAATGTACAAATATTTTTTTTCTAATAAGATAATATGATGTTTTTTTAGTTCAGTTTTAATTTTAAAACATAAATAAACGTACCGCAAAAAAAAAAAAAAAAAAAAAAACAAGAAATGACAGACTTCAAATAATACTTAATTACCAGTAAAAGAATTTATTGGAAGTTCTTAATCTGGGCATTAATTTTGAGATCATTTTACTTTATTTTAAATTTCTGCATTCTAATTTGACTGTCCTTACAAAAGCAAAATAAAAAAAGATGCAAGAATAATCATTAAATTCAAGAGAAAGCCTTTTACTAGAAATATTGTAAGATACCTTCATAATGCTATTTCATATAATCAATTAAAGTGAGTATCGTTAAGATATCGTAACGATGTTGTAGGACATTCAATGATAATAAGGAAAAAATGCACCAATATTTAATTATTCATTAAGAAGATAAGATGCTGTAATTCCACTGTTTAATAAAGGGAATGTTCTGACTCCTCCTATAAATAATTACCTCAAAAGTTTTGGGGAAGTTTTTGCCATAAAAAAATCGGGAGCATTGTTTTCTTATCTCATTTTTTTTTCTTTTTGTAATTTGATGATTATTTTACATGAAAACTGCTGCCTTAATAAATTTATTGAGTGCCTAAAGAGAATAGCATTTGATTACAGCAATTTTCTCTTAAATTTTATTAGAGCCAAGGCAAAGAAAAATAATAATAATGATCCTGTTCTCTTTTAATGAAAGGCATTTTTAAGGATGTGTAATTTTAGATGTAATGGAGGCTGATTATATCTTATTTATTTCATACGATATGCCAGCGTTTCTATACATTTCAATTCCGCTCATGGTAGTGTTTATATTAAGGGTTATGGCAAATTCTGGAAGCCTGCTATCTTAAAAATAAGATAATATTTCAAATTTAATGTATTCTTCAACAGGATATTCACATAGGCAATCTATTTGTACTAGGCTTTCTATTATTTTAAAAGTATTTGTACTCAAATTTAATGGAATCTTCAAATTTCTATTCACATAGGGAAATCTATCTTTGATACGTTTTCTCTTAAATTAGCAAGTCATAATTTTGATAATATATTCTTTTAAGCTTCATAGAATCTGAATTGTGTTGCTCCTTATTTTAAATATAATAAAATACGATCAATTTAATGCTTAGTCAAATTATTAGTACAATAGCATTATCAGTCAATGAATTTATTTATATGTATTTACAAATTATTTGAGGCATTATAGTTAAAATAGATCGTTACATAATCCTCGACATTACAATAATATATGTTCGTATATTACGTATACATTTGATTTTATGTTATGTATATACATATTTCATTTTAGAGCGTCTTCCCCATGATCTGAAAATCTAAAGTTCGTGTCACGATTCGGGAATGGTTGTTCCTCATCTGAGTGTTATCTGCGAAGAGTGTGCATGCGCCCCCATGTAAAAATGGGTTGAGCAAGCGAATGTAACGCAGGAAGTAGCAAAGTGGTAATCTTGGCCCTAGTTGGAGCTAGGAGAGTCTCATTTGGCTTAAATAGCTGACATATAATGGCCTGAAAGGTGCCAGAAATCACAACACAACACATGTACTTTATTTTATGCTCAATGAGTCTTTTAATTTTTGAGTTAGACTTTAAATCTAAATGAAATAATTGAAAAGATATAAGTGCAAGTTTTAACGCATGAATGCATTGACATAATCTCAGAAATTCTAGAAATATGTGTCTGAATAATTTGATAGTTTAATGACAACAATATTAAAACAATTTTTGAAATTTATAATTATCAATGTATTCTTCACAATAACAAAAACACTAATCTTTAACTGAATGATGCCACATTCAGCTATTAAAATTATACACACAATTACACTCTACATGGTCATAATAGGAATAAAGACATTTATATTGAACGATTTAAATTGAATTAAAATATATAGGTATAGTGAAAACTTTTATAAATCGTTTGTGTTTAAATTGTTCCAGAAACAATAACAGTAAATTCTGTCTCAAAATTATATACATATTGAATTAAGATTCTTGACGGTGATTTAAGGTGCTTTAGATTCATACCTGTTCGATTATTAATAGTTTAGTGTTTGATTGATATATAAAACCCTATCATTTGAATATAGCTTTGGTATGGAGATTTATGACAAATGTTCTAGTTTTGTACCAAATATTTGTTTCAATCAATCATTTAAATACACCTTGAAGACAAATTCGCTTTTTGGTTACTATTAATAGAATGCCAAAGATTAATAGTAAAAACATTTACGAAAAATCACATCATAGATTCAGTAAAATTACTAAATCCAAGCCAAAAATTGACATTTTGTGGTTATTATACGTCAGTTGTAAGCAAAGCATTCTCTGCAATAATAATTAGAGAATGTGTTAGAAAGTTTTGAGGACTGCAGTTCAGATGGTTTCTGTTTTTTTTCACAGGAATTGAATTCATTGCATAAGGACCATCTTTGAACTTGCGGCTCTCTTGAAAACGTTGATAAGAGTCTGTCAAGAAAGTTTCAGATGACTTGAATGAGTTTCTATTCTACAACTTCACTGCTTTAAATATCGAGTCAGTTTTATGACGATGGTCAACTAACACCTCTTTTATTTGAGATCCTTTACGTAATAAATAATTCCATCGGCCAGACGGATCAGCCTATGAAATCAATCTAGATTAAACCAAATTTGCTTTTGATCCATCAGTGTTTCTTTGAAGAAAATATCGGATTAGTTAAACTTGTTGATTTTGCGGCGGATGATTTTTTTTTTCTTTTTCAAATTATAAGAAGCCGAAAGAAAAAGATGTTATTGGGGGAACAGAAAATGTGTAAAATAAAGAAAGATTGATTTTTATTCAATATAATTCTGAGCTCCAAAAATTTGGTATAAATTTGGTAAGAAAACAAACATAAAAGGGATTTTCAATTTTGAGAATATCCATGTTTAAATGAAGAAACTTCGGAAGAAGAGAGAATGGCTTTATGTTTTATTTATAAGGTATGCGAAAAATTTAGTTAAATGCATTTTATATTATGAAATAAGGTGTTGCTTCATTATTAATTTGTTTTCTACAATATGCTACATTTGAACTTAAGTTCATTTTTCATTTTGTTATTGCACGATAATTTTCAAAGATATTATAGGAGGAAAAATACTTTTACAACTTCTTAAAATTGAAACAAAATCAATGCTACACAGTTTAGACTTAGAATTTTATATCATATTTAATTAATTTTTAAAAATAAATTAAGTATAATTTGCAACAATATGATTCATTATTGACTGACCAACTCGAAAGATGTCAGTGCTTCTAAAATTTTTTTATTTAAGCTTTTTTCAATGTTTCTAATGATAAAAGTATGACATTTTTTATCTAATGTATGAAAATTATTTAAAAAATATTTATGAAAATTACTATTTTTTAAGTCCGAGTGTTTTTTAGTATAAGGTATTTTTAATAAAAAATTAAAATTGTTTAACTTAATATAAGTTAAACTTCAAAATCAAATAAAGAATAAAAAGTTTTAAAATATGCTTTTTTTAATAAAATTATGTGCTTTTAATGTTATCAATGGCGTAGTAAGAGAATTAGAACAATCTGATTTACATATCTCTCAAAATTAGAAGTTTAAAAATATTTTATTGAATAAACCATTAAGATTAAGTTATAATAAGAAATCTTGTTAAAATATAATACTTAAGTCTGAATTATAATTTTTAGCTAACATTTGTATCTGGGAAATAAATAATCGAAAGCAACAAATATTTTTGAATATTTTTTTTTCTAAATGAATAATTACAAATTCGTATAATGGAATTCTTCATAACATTTCAGTGTATGGAATAAAATGCTGTTTTCATCACCAAATTAATTAAAAATTGGATTTCAGCAAAACTAGTATTAGTTTAACTTTACTAATTTTAGTGGGGAGGGAGAGAAAATGTTTTTAAATCAACAAACATGCGTATTTTTTCTTAACTTTTTTTAAAGTTGAGTTATCATTTTCTCTAAGATAATCTTTCTTATATAAGCAACTCCTTTATTCGGTATGTTATTTCCAAACCAGTTTCTTTACATATTTTATTACTTTTATTTTTAGTGTTTAAGTAATATAGAGGTACTTATTTAATTATAAAAAAATGTTGAGAAAAATCAAGGGAATATTTTCTAACTTTTAAATGCACCTTTTGAAAAAGTTTTTCATTAAGGGATAATTTTACATTAAATCCTTTTAAATATGAAATATTTCTTTTTTTATCTGTCAAAGAATAAATGAATGCTAAATTTATATCTTAGTAATAATAATGACCTAATAAAGAACTATTGCAGAATTTTGGAACTATGCACTTTAACATGCTTTTGCAAAATATTGTAGAACACTTTAGTGTTTCTGAAGTAATTTTCATTCCGAGTCCTAGAATCATGATCTAACTATAAAGAAAAGACTTCAATTTTTCTCCATAATTTTATGCAGTGTGAACTATATTTATGGAAAATTTCAACTGCGAATACTCTCCCGAAACCACAAACTATGTTTAAAGCTCTGAAATCTAACACATCTAAATCCGATTTAGGAAAATACTCCATTTAAAAGCATCATTACGGTTTCAAATTCCCTCTAGAAATAGGAAATTCCATTTAGTATTCAGGGAGAGTTTCTTAAAACCTGCTCATTCCTTCCCAAATCGAATTGTTGGCTACCAGAGAAAGTTCTAAGGATACTTCAAAATGCTTCAGATTTGGCTTCCTGCATCGAGAAAGCAACCAAGGAATGTTCTAAATGAGAGAAATTTGATTCTATGCGCTTGTGGTAGAGCATACACTTGTTGAATTGAAACTACTTATCTTCAGTGTTCTTTGTTCTAAAAACATTTTGAATAAGGAAGCCCCGGAGATTTAAATTGGAAATTTGTAAATATTTTGAAAACTAGGCTTCTAAGGATTAAAAGGCTTTTGCTTTTGTGTGTGTGTATATATATACATATATATATATATGTATGTATGTATGTATGTATGTATGTATACATATAAATTCTTTTGTATTCATATTTATTTATTTTTAATTACGAAATAAATGTTATTAGAAAAATGGAAGGAAGATTTGTAAAAGTCACATAACATTAACAGAAATGATTTCGGCAGTAAAAGTTGGCATGCATTTTTTTCAGTCTCAAATTTTAATTATTATTCTCTGCCAAAATCACCAAATATTCAATACTTTTACTTCTCAAAAATGAGATGCGTGCTGCAGAATGTGTGAAAATGTCTAGATGCCATTTCAAATACTATATATTTTGTTTCTGAGGAAAGAATGGATTTCAAATTTTTTCGGGGAAACAGTTGAAATTACTGGATTATCATTTTTTTTTATCTTCAGCTTATACATTTTACTGACACACAACTTACAATTCACACCAAATATTCTTTACTATAATATGAGGTAAGCACAAGTAAAATCTCCAGATTACACTAGAATTTGCAGTTTAAGTTGATAGAGAAAAAGTGTTAAGATAAGAACAATTCCATGGCAACAAGCATAATCGAAAGATTACGTGCTCGTTATCGGAAAAGGGATATTTCTGGCAACAGTAACACTAATACAGAAAATTATCAAAACAGATCATTTCAACTTTTGGGATAAATTTTTTCCACGAAATTTTCACAAAGAAATATATCTGTTCTTGGTGTTCGGAATAATTTGTTTTGTACCCAATGTCTTTTTGGAAAGGAGCAAGCAATCTTTTACTTATGTTGGAACTTCTCATTTTCCTGTACTAGCTCCATAGGTGGGGTTAGAAATTACAGTAAAATTCTGCATAACCAAACCATTTGATAAACATTTTGATTGAAAAAAAATCATCCAGAAATTAAAAATGCAATATTAAAATTATTGAAAAAAAAACCACCATCTGGTTTTCATGTTATGTTTTTCAGATACTATTTATATTCAGGAGACTTATTATAGAAAATGTACTCCCTTTTCTTAAAAAATGCAGTAAAATAATATTGTGAGGAAGTCCAGCTTTTAATCAAAGAAATTCATTAAAATTACAGAACACGCATTCGTTATCCTCTAAGACTTAAAAAAGTATTTGTATAAAAGTCCAGATTTTCGATTACTTCATTATTTAACTTTGAGTTCCATTTCTTTTATAATATTGTCCATAAATAATGATATTTTAAATATTAATTATAAATTATCTAATTTAATAGCAACATTATTTTATTATTAAACTAAGAAGCAAGATTTGATGATGGTTCTTTTATTTATCACCATAATTATTTTGCTTAATTTTAGTTTTAAATATGTTATTTGATGTTTTGAAATAAAACTTTGAATTGACATAAAACTTTGATTCATTTCTTGTAGAGTGGGCTTGAAATATAAATTTTATTATCATTAGTTGATTAACCAATAATTTTTCATATATTATTTTCATATTAAGCATGCGAAAAAAATTTGAAAGCGCCAATATATCAGAAAATGATAGATGTGCCAGTTACAAAATTATACACTTACAAATATGAAGCAGTGCATTAAAAAAATAGTAAAACAGTAATCGTAATAAAGTTTAAAGTAAGAAATCATTTTGATAAGCCCAATGTGACAAAATCGTTCTGAGAAAAGATCACATTTGAAAAAAAGAATTACTACGATTTTGGATTACCTTGGGGCAGAAAAAATTTGATTAAAAATTCCTATTTAATTCGTTTGGCAACATTCCATATCGCGGGTGATATTATTCTACAGATCAAGGGGAGTTGCCTTCAAAACAATTCGAGTATTCCTTTTCTTTACAACAAAGCAATTTATAAACTCTGAAGATGGAAAAGTTTGTAGATCGTTGGTCTACAACAAGAAATGACAAGCAATTATAATTACACAAGCAAGTGCTTTTATCAAAAGCAAGTGTTTACGTTTTGATTAAAGTATTGGTAGAAATATTCTTGAATAGAAATAATAATAGAAAGAATTTGCCTCTGCGTGTTGATTCTAAATATACTGAAAATGCTCAGAAAAGCGTTTGTCGCTTTGGAGTATGTATACCCTTACCTTGAACAACAAGTCATCGAACGAGCAATGAGGAGGAATTGGTTAATGCTTTACAATCAAATTTTTAGATAACTGGTGAAAATTTTCAAAAATAAAACATAGTAATATATTATTTACATACAAGGCTTTACTTAACATTTTTCATCCTTAAATAATCTGGGAAATTATATTTTATCAGTAACAATATTTTTGCATTCATGGCTGTAATTTTTTTTGTATTTCGTATATTCAAATAGATTGAAATAATTTTAATAAATTGTATGATGAATTTAAAAAGATAATATCGTGTGTTTTTATAGTACAATTCTGTCCCCATTGAATCCCAATATCGGATACACCGATATATAAGACAATTTTGGGAACAAATGCTATTAATTGAGGAATAATACCGATAAGAATTTAAAATAATCTCAAGGATAGTAATACGTAATATGATGATTTAAATTGAAACTGAAGGAATTGGATGATATCTTTTTATTTTTAAATTGTTCCATGTCGATATAGGAATTCAATACACCAAGTCAGTTTATTATTTGCCATACGGACTGCCAATTAATGGCCTAAAATAAAAGAATGAAGTGGGTATCCTAAGAGTTGTGTGAATAAAGGTTTGTCAGCAAAAACTGAAAAAGGATTGATCAAAATAATGGAAATTTTGTTACACATATAAACAAAGATTTTGGTGAATAAATTATTCAAATGTATAAAAATAGATCAATAATCATATTTCTTATTTGGAAAATATATGTAAACAGAAAGGTTAAGAAAAATACTAATAAGAATATGCTCAGTTACATACAGTAAGATTTTTCAAATTACAAAAGTATTACATGTAATCATTTTCATGTTTTTCTTTGATTTAACTAAAAATTATTCTAACTATTATAATAGAAGACATTAAAATCTATAACCAGTTTCAAGGAAATAGATTTATAGATTGAAAATAAAAAGAAAATGAAGAAACTAAGGTTTATACGAAACAAAAGGTGTAAAATTTAGAGGAAGAAAAATATTACAATTATCAAAAATACAGAAACAAACTACAATGTATAATATTATAATTTAATTGCGTCATTTAAACTAAAATGATAGTTGATAATATATATTTCATTATTCAACTATAATTATTAATTTTATCTTAATTTCCATAATCTTTGCGTCGATTAATCGGTCATTAATCTTTTAAGTATCTCCATTTAATTCAGAATACACATTGCTATGTAATAAATTGCTCATATAGAGAAATTGTATTTAGGAAATTGAATTAAGCTGTAGAAACTTGATTATTCATGCGAATAAATATATATGCATACATAATCCTATTTCCAGTGTCTTATTTAATTAATTTTTCAAAAATTAATAATCAAGTTTCTTAAAAACACTTTGTGTCGAGACAAATTGCTCTCTAAAATATGTTCCTTAACTAAATGGAGGATTATAAGATTTTGGAAAGCATTTGTTACATATTTTTAAAATAAATAGTACCACAAAAATCAATTTGCATTCTTAACAAAGACTTTGGTAAGTGGCCTTTTTAAAGAGATAATAGGTTTATCTGTGTTGATTTGCGTGTAAAATTACTCGCTTTCTTTCAAAATTATAAAAATTGCCTATTAAAACTTTATTGCTCGATTGTTATCATTAATCAAATACTTGAAATGGATATTTAAATTAAAGCTCAAATAGTTTAGAAGTTTTAAATTATGATGAAATTAATTTGCCACGTTTGTGTTTTCATAATCCTTTAGAGAAATTATTAAAATATTAAACTTCAATCATTGCGCATTTTTCTGCAAATTGATTCTTTTTATAATCAGGAAAACGCATGGGGATAATGAATTCAAAATGGCGGTAGTAATTTGATGAATGGGAAATTAAATACAAGAAAAGTCGTAAGTTTAAATTTATGATTTGTGAATAAAGCATTTGTGCATAGATTGCATTTATTAAAAGTTTAAAAGCATAGTATTAAAAGTTTTGCAATTTTGATTCATGTATGTAAAGTACGTTCTTCTAATAAAGTTAAAAAAGTCCAAAATGATTAACGGAAACATTTATCCTGAAAGGTGAGAAAAATTGTCAATGGTATTTACATTTGTTCATTTTGTAGAATTACAATACTTTTGATTTAAGGTATTTTTTTTTTCAAATCACAACATGATAAATGAAGAATTATAAAACCATTCGTTTCGGTTTCTCTTATAATGGTTCCATTTTCAGAATTGAAGTCTATCTTGAATGAAATATAATTTTGCAAATTTCATAATTCATTATAAAGAAAGGAATAAAAAAACAAATGTATTAGATTTTATATTTAATTCTTTTATTAATTTGTTTCTGAAGAATTTTATCCCAATTGTTGTATAACAATAATAATAATAATAATAAATTGTTTTTAGTTAAGGTGAATAATAGTTATTATTTATGAAAATATTGAAGAAACAGCACTTGTTTTCCAGGTCAGTTTCCAAACGTCAATAGCCTTGAAAGCCTATGCATCATGATAAAAGAAACCAGCATAAAAATAATTAAAGACCCTTTGAAAGTGTTGAGAGAAGAATGTAGCAAAAGAGAGATCTGAGAAATGTTTGGAATGCAATATAAAGAATTAGAGTCAAGATAAGAAAGTCCGTCATTAACCAAAGCACATGTAAATTTTCTTTGGCGTATTAAATTATTTGATAAAAATGTAAACAGTTCAAGAAATGATCCAACCTCATGTCCTTAATACTATGGATATCAGTCACTTGACATCATAACACTATTAAAAATATACATGAACAATTTCTTTATCATATAGATTTAATTGAATTACAGCTTCATTTTATGTTTCGTCCAGTCAACGACACAAATATTAAATCTTTCTTCATTACCATTCAAAAATTGAAGGAAAATCATGTGATTATATATTTTAAGAAAGGAAATGTAGTAGAATGAATGTATCAATGAAAACAGTTTATTTTAAGAGAAATAATGTAATCTGTCATTAAAAACTAGATTTTTATTTAATTGTTAAAATTCATGAAATCTTTGTTATTAAATTTGTATATCAAGACACATATTTTTTATATTTGAAATTAATATTAAACGCATTTTTATAAAACTATAATATTGTTAGACGATTTCGAACAAAAGTGTTGAATTTAATTTAATACTTAACTAAATAAAATTCCAATTATTTTTTTAAATCACTCTGTATATACTCGCTTTTAAAGAAAAATTGTTTCACAATTGTATAAAGTGTAGATCAAACATCTGTCCTATAAACATGCATTTATTTGAACTAAAATTTAACTATCATTTGTCTGTGGAAAGTTGGAAGTGGGAATTCTTAGTTTTGAGAATTATAATATAGTTCTAATGATTATAATAGTTGATAATCTTTTTTCATTCTTTTATAATGCAACAGAATACATCTGTTTCTTGAGGAATTTCTTTGTTTTTACTTGTAAAAACATTGAAATGATACGAAATTTCGTGAATTTTCTTTCAAATTGTTAATAATTCTTTTGTGCACCATACTATATTAACCCATTAAATTTCCTATAAAAGCACTTTATTTAGAAAAATATCAATGCTTCCAGGTATTAAAAAATGTATTTTTATCAAGAAAATGTTGAAATTAATAATGAGAAGACCTAAAGAAATTACTTAGAGGATGAAGTTATCTTGTATGAGAAACGCTTTACTTTAAGAAAAAGTTTCTACCCAACATTAAGTAGAAAAATTACAAGGAGACTATTAAAGTTAAACGGAAAGTTCCTCTGGATCCATTACACCATCCTATTTACAGAAATAAGACTTTAAACGGGGTCATGAATATCAAAACAGCGATCTTCAAGTACATTAATGTCTTCATTTGTTTGTAAAAAAAAAAAAGTAAAAAAAGAGTAGCTATAAGAATGCAAACCTGTGTGCACTTGTAACTCTCAAAAGTCTGAGTAAAAGAACGAAAAGTTAAAACGCTAGCGACGTTTACCCATTAAAAGATAGTGCATCAGAATTCCTAAGCTGGTGTTGTTAGAGCTTAACACAATTATACGATTTCGCAATAAATCTTCTTAAGTTTCTAGGAAAGAAGGAAGATATTTGCACTTTTGAAACTGCAGCTTTCAGTCCACTATTTTTTTAAAAACTATTTTAAAGATTTTTAAAGTCTTTTATTCAAATTTCAAATATCAAGAATTGTGCAGTTTTAAATCTTATCAGCTATAAAAGCTCAAAATAAGACTTAACCATCATAACGAAATCATAAATTTACAGTAATAGGAATTCATAAAGAATTCAACATTTAATTCTAAAACGAAGCTGTATAAATTTAAAATTTTAAAAAACGCATTATGCTATGTGAAAGATATATATTTTATATTTGTAAAACATTCAGAATTCTTAGTAATTTCTGTATACATTCTTTTTCCAATTTTTCTCTAGGGCATTATTCCTCAATATATTGTTAATAAGAAATTGAAGATTTCAATTACGAAGTTAGATATAGATTTTTAAGTTTAAATTGTATATTTTTAGTTTTAGTTAAATTTCGCTTAATTTCGGAATTTTTCTTAATATTCAGCAGCTTGCATAAAATATTTTATCATTTATAAAGAAATTCTATATACTTTTGAGAATCAGAAAGAAGGAATTTTCTTATTTAAAAATAAGAGGCGTGCATGCAACTGAAGCAATGACAACAGTTTTTTAAAAAGCAACTGTTTTCTCTAGCTGCTTATAAATGTGTGTTTCGTTTATTAGCACACATAATTTTTAAGCGTGGTTAAGTTTTCATTGCTCCTTAGAAATAGTGGAAGAACAAACTTCTAATTCAACTGCAGTTCCTTCCAGTATATCTGACTTTTCAGACGATCTTGGGTTGGTTAGTTTGATATTTCATAGCACAAGAACCAATATGAAGATCATACTGCACGAAACAAGTCTTTTTTAAATTCAAAACTTAGTAAAAACAATTTCTATAAAAATATTTACATTGATAAAAACGATAAATAACAAAATGTCGAAATGAAGCAGAAAAAACGAGTTCAGTCTATCGTATTTCAGACGATCTTGAGACTGAAGCAAGAAACAAGCTGATGATTCTTACTTCGTCTCAGTAGGCTGATGAGTTTATGTTTCTCAAGTATTATTTTACTACAGCTTCTCAGTCGACTTTGGATGTTATGTAAAAAAAAAAAGGCGAATTTGAAATGACCGAGTGATTTTCATACCTTGTCTGGTTTGACCATAAATACGAGGGATGATAAACAAAGTTTACAAGGCAACTGAAAAATGTTTAATTAAAAATAGACACATGATGCCTGTGCAATTAGGAGACACATGTGACGTCACTTTTTCACATAATCACCAAACCTATTGAGGCATTTATCACACCGCTGGATCAATTTGCTTAATTTGCATTGGTAATAATCAAGTCTTTGCTATTGAGGCAGCTCTCGTCACATTTTTGAACATCATCATTTGATATGAATTTATTTCGGTAAAGTGTTTCTTCAATGCCAGGAAACGGAAATAGTCACTGGGAGCTTGTGTGTGGGGCTCCAGACTTCCCACCTAAAAGTTTCCAGCACTCTTTTCACCCGCTTCAAAAGAAAGACTCCATTTCGCCACCTGCTGTTTATTCATTGTTTCGTTCCCCTCTCCCTTCAATGAATTGTCTGTGAATATCAGGTGGGGACACCTTCTTGGCCCATAGAGTATCGTGACTCGCACCTCTGTGCATGACTACTTCTCTGGACATTTGTTGCTGTTTCAGGTTTGCATACTAATACTCTCTGCTAGAATGATCGGTTTAGACAATCAGCGCCATCTATCTCTCCTGTGGGTAACAATATTCTCATCCATAGTTTCTATTTTCCAAATACTGCTGCTTGTAAACTTTTTCGGGAGATCATTCCTTGTACAACTGAATGTTGTATTCATTGCTGATTTTTTTCTTTTGCATTGGTCGAGTGATTTGGTTTGAGGCACGAGCATTTTTTTTAAATCTACAGTAAAGAAGAAAAATTCATGAAATGTTTGTAATGTGACTTGTGATAAATCAAGTTTTTTGTAATAGAATTTTGCTTAAGTGCTGTTTTGCAAAATTACTCTTGATATCAACAATTTCTTCCCATCTTAAAATAATTTATTAAAGTTATTGTAGGTTTGTAAATTTTGATTGAATAATTCTGTTTATTACTCCAATTGATAGATTGTTTTGGTTCTTTTTATAACCATAATACGCTACTGCTGAAAGCATGCGGTTCTTTCAATCCAATGAATTAAAATAGTTTCCATAAATATTCAATCATTATGAATATGTTCATTATTATGAATTTATCAATGACTGATATAAAAACATGATTTGTGTTTCTTGTTGTACATGATAAGAGAACTCAAAGTTGAAAAAAAAATATATCCACGGGAGATGCAGTTTAGGGAGGATTAAAAATTATCACTTTTCCGATGAAAGAGCCGATTGTTATAAATGAATACGTCAAGAACTTCTGGATTTGAAAAGGGGATTGATATTTTTCGCTTAGCTTGAAAGAAATATTTCAGGCTATCCCATATGGATTTATAAGTAACTTTTCCAAATACAAATTTGATGAAAAAGATAATCAATGCATATGTTATTTTTAAATATTGTTATTGAAAATTTCTTTACCGAATTTTTAATATAAGAGTTTTATTCTTTGTGAATAATAATAGTTAAATTATTAGTAGTGTTAGTATATAGATAGTATTTTGTCTGCAGTATATAGATAAGATTATTTATTTATAGTATTTTCTGTATTTATAGTATTTTTCGATAGAAATTTTTTTGCTACTATCTTATATTGTTGGTTATCATTAGAGTCTATAAGTGAACAAATGTTTCGGATGAATAAGAATAATGCTGTTTTTCACATTGTAACATTACGACATCCTTCATTCTTCCAAGTATCCATAGGTGAAATATAATTCAATCATTTTAGATACATTAACCCTTTCACCGTCCTTTCCTGTCAGCGAATATTCCTTTTTTTTCGTTGTATTTGAATAGCCAGAAATAAAAATTCAAACAAGTAAATAATTACAAAGAGTTTGAAACATTTAAACATTTTAAATTGTAAAGGACCTTAAAAACGCAGATGTAGCTACAGATTGTAAAGGTTAAAAATTGAATTTTCTTTTCTTTGAAAGAGAAATTTTGTCATTCTAGTTTGCTTTAAAGATATCTGAGATCAATGCCCTTAGAATGAGATGGCTAAATAACTCTATAACTTGGTCCTACGTTTGAAGTCTTGAAATTCTACGAGCAACACCTGCATGACCTTCATCTGTCGTTGCGGCTTTGAAAGAGCAGTAATTCGCTGAACAAGAATTTCGATGCAGTCTTTACACTAATACTGGAAAGGTCCCGAAATGTGGACTTTGTTTTAAAACTATTTATTTGAAACCGATTTATTTCGTATATAACAATAAAAAAATACCAATCCGGGTATATATTTGTTAGTGTTTGTGTGACTATGTGTTGCTCTCTGCAAGACAAGGTCAAGAAGAAAATTTAGCACAAAAGTACTTATAAATTTCGGATGCTTTAAAAACGTGTTTGTTGTATCATTATTTAAAAATCTTTTATTACTTGCCAATTTACCATACGAGAACAAGATTTATAGCAAAACACATGCTATGAGTTTATAATAAATTTTCCTTTTTTCATTTATGAAGTGCAAAGGATGTATTTTAATTGTGAAAAAATCCGAGCTGGATGTTTTGACAAAACTGCACACTTAAGACTTTGGGCACGAAAAAGATACATTTTTAACATGTTTGTCTTTCTGTATGTCTATGTGGGAAAATCATAACTCAAAAACATCTTTAGCTAGATAGCTGAAATTTGTTTTATGGAATTGTGAACAAATTTGTAGATTTCAATCAAATTTTGAAACTCCATTTGCAGAAAGTCTGTATACCTAGTTATTAGAGTACTAGTGAAACCAATAACTATTAGATGCAAAAAGATTGATAAAAATTTAGTTTTCAAGATTAGTACAGAATGATAGATATTTAAAAAATTCTGATCTATATTTGTCAAATATTTGAAATCTTTTTTCTTCAATTTTATTGCATATAGGCATAATAACTCAAAAACTCAATAATGTAAATCTATGAAATTAGGTAAAAAATTGTTCACAAGATTGGTACAGAATTATGGATATTTGATCCTCTTTTTGTCTTTAATTTTATTGCATATAAGTATAATAATTCCGAAACTCAATGACTTAAATCTATGAAATTGGGTATTCTATCTTGTGACTACAACTGTAGTGTTATATTAAATTTTAATTCAAATACCCTGTTGAAAACTTATCCAAAATATATATGATAGATTCAGAGAAAATACTGAATTCTAAACCTATACTTCGTAAATTTCATTCTTCAATGTGGAGCTCACGGCTTTATACCAAGGTTTTCAATTTTATGTGGAGGAAGATGAATGAGATTTTTTATTGAAGATTATGCTGGAAAGTTTTGAGAAGATTACAGCAATGATTCACTGAAGTCAACCGATAATTAGTATAAAGTCTTAACTACATAATTTGGAAAATGATGTATTTAAAAGAAGTGTAAGAAAAGGTTTTTCTCTACAATCTGAATTGATTCCTAAACAAAATTGCTATACATCATGATTCGTTTTTCATTTTAGAATAAAAAATAATTTATGTGGATCTAAGGTTAATAAAAATGCAACAAAAAATAAGATAATTTCAGTAAGTAGTTAATACACGAATCTGAAAGATGCTTATATTTCATAAGCTCTTTGAATATTTTAATATAGTTTCCAATTTTGTGTAAAATATTTGTTTGAAATTATTTATACTCCAATCTAAACTTAATTCAGGAAATGTAAAATTTATCCATAAACATTTTTGAGTCACATATAAGTCTTATCATCAAAACGAGTAATGAGACTGTGGAAAAAACTGTTTCCACCATTAAATCTCACCAGTTAAGTTGCAGTCTCTAAGGACGTGGGAAAACCTAATTTATCCTTCAAAATGCCAAGTCTGTGATATAAAAAAGAGTTAGGAAAAATGTATTTGTTTACGATGCGTCCAAAGTATCTTGAAGGCTTTTTCCCCCAGAAACAACTTTTCAAGTTTTTTTAAAGGAAGAAATGTCTCCCAAATGATTACTAAAATGAAACAAGAGAAGATCTAACTTAATTTACGGAAACTGACATTACTGTAGTTTTAATCCGGAGCAATGCTGGAAAATAAGAAACTATTTAGTTTTGACTTTCACAGTACTAAAATCTTTCATATGTTTCAAATGATTAAATTCATTCCCAGAAAAAAGAAAAAAGAAATGTTTTAAAGAAAGATTGTAGCTGTTTCTTGGATTCAGAATTTGTTTTTTGCGTGTCATGTAATTAAGAGTATATTAAATATTTAATGAATGAAAAGAATGGATATTTAAAAAGCAGTCTATCTTATACGGCGGTTTGTAAGTAAATTTTTAAAGTTTTTCATTTGATGAAGACAAAATTCAAAAAATAATGCAGAAGGAACGGGGAAAAAACTAAACCCAAAATCTTTATAAATTGCTTAGTGCTTTTAACATCTTATTCATGAACCATCTTAGACAATTGTGAGGTAGATGTCTCTTAACTCTGATGTCCTCCCCTTGATAGAGATCATAAAGACATGTATTTATTAAGACTAATCAGCTGAAATGGCGGAATTTTCTGCTGATAAGGCTTTTGTCTTACACAATTTTGCTAAATAGAATCCGAAACTCTTTTTAAATGGAGTTTTCAATCACAATTCGAAAAGAAATTCCAGTTAAGAAAATATATTTATCAGTGTCATGAAAAAATTATAACTACTGGCTGTTAGTACAAAGGCTTACGCCAGTCCTGGCCAACCGTTAAGAAGTCGTCTTTCAATAAATATCGGAAAATTCAACTCAGAGGGTGAACCGTATAGTGCAGATTTCTCAGCCTACCTTTGGAAGAACGTTGAGAAAAAAGCTGAAAATGATTTCACGCGAAGTGCAGGTGTTGCAAAATCTAAATGATCCTGACAAACAAAATGTTTTTGAGTTTTGTGTGTATTTGCAACTTCATTTTGAAAATAATAATTTTGTCTATCTCTCCATTTTCAATGACGAAGAACAATTTTATATGAGAGAAAGGCACATAAGCACTATGTTCCTTTTAGTGTAAGAGAGAAAACATTCGAAATTCTTCTAAGATAAATTTACTCCGTGCAGAATCCAGAAAGAAAATGTAGTGTTAATTCTAATAGGACACATACAGAACATCTGATACTATCTCTAACAAATCTTATAACAACTTCATACAATTTTGTTACAGGAGACATACAATATCTTATATTTTATTGTTTTTTGGCTTATCGTAACTATATACTTCTTTATAATTCCCCCTATGTTAATCAAATGAAGGTTTAATGCGTCATGAAATATTTTCTAACCGTTTAAGAGACTATTTTGTAGTAATATAATCAGATTTATTGCAATATATATTTATATAATGCCATTTTCAAAGAAAGCGAAAATGTAAATAGAAACTTCATTATATAACACACAACAATATTTTTGGCATTGGAATTTAATGCCGTATACTGAATGAAGGAAATTTTTCATTCTCCATTTCTTTATCCGTCTAAAAAGCTATAACCAATAATATTTTCGAATTAAGTATTTAAAATGCTTATTTTCTTATATATTTATTCCTACTATATCTCAAAAATTGATTGATAAATTGATCGGAATTAGACAAACGGGACAATTTTAATTAAAATATTATTTGAATCTACAGAATTTTCACAAATTGATAAAACAATTGTAATTTAAAGAAAATTAAGTTTAGTCTCAAATTGAAGTTATGTATATGTTTGAAATATCAAAATGCACAGTAAAAGAAATTCAGTAATTAATTCAGTGATGGCATATAATGCAGATTTGTCATTACAACAAGCGATGATGTTTTCACAATCAGGTTTTCTTTGAATGTTATTTTGCCAGGCCTTTTGCTTAAATGCTTCTAAAGTTAAAAAAATTGAAATCTGCTATCTAAAATTTAAAGTTATCATGTGAGAATATTTTTGCATATTAATGCCTATACATAGCATATTAATGCACATGCATCAACTTAAAAAAATTAAAATGTTGAAAATGAAAAAATTGTTCCGAATTGATAATAGTACCAAAATTTTTCTGTCAGCTAAAAAAAAGCTGGAATTCCATTTAAACTGGTTAGAAATTTCTGACGTTATGCGCATATGTCAACTTAAAAAAAAGGTTTTTTTTTTCTTTTCTTTCGAGAATGATGAGAGTTACCAAAAAAATTTTGACTGCCAAGAAAAAAAATTGAAAATGAAAACTGTCATTTATGCTTCATTTAAGCTTTCTTACCATTTATTTTTGAACATATTAATTTATGTATAATTTTTATGAAAAGAATATTTTTGTTAACACAAATTGCTATTTTCTAACTTCTGAGATCAAAAAACTTTTTTTATATTGGATTAACCTTAGAACAGAAGTGAAGTCGTTCAATGTTTTCCTCTAAAGAATGGATGAAGTGATATTTCCCCATTATGGGAAAGAAAAAATACTTTTATCAAAATGGTTAATAAATGAGAGCGAAGATTTTTTGAACATATTATAAAAAATTAATCATTTAATATCCTCAGAAAAAATTCCATTCCATGAAAATGAGAACTCTGATGTCATAGTTCTAAGTAACCTTTTAAAACGCACCCACTGTCAAAGAAGCATACATAGTAGTAATAATAATAATGTAGCACTGGTAAAAGCAGATAAAAGTAATGATGATGAAAATTGCCATTTATGCATTGCTGACGCGATTTCGAACTTCAGTATTCTTTGATCATGCAATTTCGAGCTTCAAAAACCTCAAAATAATATGTTCTGACTCTATAAAATAATCACTTTCAAGAATAACCACTTGTCTGATTTTATCAGTGTTCCGCCTGTATTTAATTAATAAAAGGATAAAGAAAATTAAAGATGTGTTTATTAAGACTTTTAGCTGATAATATTCAGAGATAATTCTAATATAATTGATGGGAGACGGAAAATAAAAAAAGTTAAAAGGATTTCATAGGACGGAAAGAATTATCTACATTGAGATCTAGAAAATTCATGAATTTTAATTAGACACCAACAAAGTGTTTTTCAATAATTCATTAAGAATAGGTTTTCCTAATTTTTTTGATAAATATTTTTCACAAAAAATTAAACAAAACTGTAATGATTCCTCCTATGTCTCCGAATTATTTGGCTTCATAAATCTTACAAATTAAACATTCAATTAAATTTCCATTAATATTAACCTTCCATACAGTTTTTCGGTTGTTATTATTTCTGTATATTATTTTCCCTTCATTTAATAATTTTTTATATTTTAAAATAAAACTTTATATTACTTTTGTTATGGAATATATAATCATGAGCATTGTTGCAGAATTTTCAATACATTTTTGAGTTCACATGATTCAATGTTATTGGAAGACATTTAAAAAAAAAGTATACAGAATAATTAAACCTTATGGGCACGAATTTGCAAATTATAATCTGAATCCCTTATTACTTTTATATATCTCATATACTTATCTGCTATATTTTTTTGTCATATTGCATTGATTATCGGTACATGCAGAACTTTTCATGTATTGTATAATACCCTTTATAATGCAATTTTTTATTATCGATTTATTCTTTTAGCCTTGTAAAATACTGCAACAAAAATAAAATAATAATTTAATTCTACGACATTTCGTTTTATAATGCAACATATTTAATTTCTGCTTTCATTAAAAATGTTAAAAAAATGTTTATATATAATATAAATCACTTTCTTTGCATGTTCACATTTAAGATCTTTTTTAAAAAATGATATAAATCTTTATCAAAGAAACACTTGTGCGATTTATATTTAAGTATTGTCAACAAAATCTATATATTTCTATTTTAATTTTAAAACACCTGAAAAGATATTTTTGAAATTGAATTACTCATTCGAGAAAGTAGAATCTGTAACTTGAAAAAAAATTAGGCCTTTTCAAATAAGAAACTTTCTACCGGAGTCATACCGAGGGACCTAAAAGATGATTAAATGTATGCATTTGTTTTCAAGCACGAAACAGTTTTTTCATTCTGACGTTGCACATCTTGGCTGGTTTGTAATAGAAAATATGTTTGTTTCTGGTACTCCAAAAGTGAATTTACTCCTCAGTGATTTCTAAAATGATAAATATGCCCGTCTGATGCACTGGAAGAAATTCATGTGGCAAAGCCCTTGAAAGAAACAGGAAATACACAAATATTATAAGACTTTATATTTCTAGAAAAGCAATTCCTTTTTCGTGAATGAATGTGCAATACCTTTCCAACGTTATAACTTTGAATCTTTTATTCATTCCTGAAAATTGCTTGTGTCCGTATTTCGTCATCTGAAAAATTCTTTAAAAATTATAAAGTAATTTTGTTTTAACTTTACATTCAAGAAACACTACTACAAAACACATGTTTATTATTCAAATTTCGCCAACTTTGAAGCAAACAACTTTATTTAATCATTTTACCTACCACCTTTTAAGACCAGCAAGTCTACTAAATTAAATTAATTTTAAATTTTCAATCAAAATTTTTATATAAATTCAAAAAAAATGTCACAACTTTTCAATTAATTAGAATAGATAGTACTTATATTTTCAATCATAGCTTTTATATAGATTTTAAAAAATGTCACAACTTTTCAATAAATTAGAAAATATAATGCATCTTTGAAAAAAATTTTATTTTATTGCTCTACTAACTACCTTTGTTGTCCAGTATTTTCACTAAAATCAATGTTTTTTTTTTTTTAATTTCAATCAAAAATTTGTATAAAGATTCAAGATTCTATTTCAACGAATTAGAAAAGATAATACAATCTGTACGAAATTTCTGACTTTGTTTAAAAGTGTGAGTGTACACAACAGTTGTTATACAACAAAATATTTTAGAGAATTTTGGAAAATATTTTATAATAGGCATTGAATTAGCATTCATGTATTGACAGTGTCTATACATACTGATTTTAATTTTTGTATTTGTATTGATTTGCTTTTTCTAGAATCATTCATCCTCTCTTATTTAGTCTTAGTTAGCAAATTCATTTGTTTCTGTCTTTAAATTGACCATTTTTTTAAAGATATTTTTTCAAATCAACATTTCTTGAAAACTTTCACTTAAGGTTTTAGTCCTAGTAATGATTCAAAATCTAAGTTCAAAGCGTGCGAGATAGAGTTTAGAGACAACTGACAAACTGAAGCAAAAACTATTTTATTTCATTCAATAACTATATTTCTGAAAACTTTTGAAATCTAAATTTTAAACAGCCTACTACAACAGAGAATTTTTGGCATTTTAACTTTCAAATAAATAATAAAACCAAATAACTAACTAATGAAATTTTGGATGCTTCGATCTTTTGCTAATAGATCTCATCGTGTTATAAAGCACTATTGATGGTTATTTTATCACAAATAACATTTTCATTACTATAATTCAAACTTCACTGGGGTCTCCCGTTTTCTAGATGATAAATGGAGTGTACTGAAACACCGAGGTATTATGAGACAGTGACATTCAATTTTTCATAATTCAATCCATTTGCCCTCACAAAGCACATTTTTATTTAAAATGTTACTATCACAAGGATATTTATTGAACACAACTCATAGGGTTAAAGGTCTATAAGAAGTTTTACAATTTGCAGTTTATCAGGTTATTTATTAACATACATAAAATATAATTCTTCATTCTCTCTGTTGTTATTCTATCTGTTCTGTTAGGTTTTTCTATCTGTTGATGCTGGTTTAGAGATTAATTTTCCAATTAGAATAGATATCCTGTTTATAAATTTTTTTGGACTTAAATAGTTACTGAATTATCCAAATAATGATATAAATATGTCAAAGGGTCAAAGAAACATTTTTCCGGAATTTATACTTGGAAATATCTGCATGTGATATATTATTTCATATCATAAAAACATGTACTAAAAACCATCATTTTCTAGATTTAGTTCGTTGTGCGAAATAACGTAAGGTATTATTTTAATATTTCATAAATTTGATGCTTATAAAAGCACTCTGATAAAAGCTAATTTTTTTTTCATTCTAGCGTAACGTGTTCATGCAGGTTAATTTTATTTTTTACTTGATTTGAAATGTATTCTAGAAAAATATATTTAAAATATTTTTCAGTATTAAATAAAAGTTAAAAATATATATTTATTATAATAATAATTAGAAAAATTGGCTATATTTGAAAAGAATATTTTTTTCAATTCAAAGATAATGCAAAATTAAATTCTAAAATGCAATATTGTTCAGAGTTTCTGAGGGAAAATTTCAAAATATACCTTAGATTTTAATGAAATAAAATTTTTTAAAAATTTGATCCTGAGGCGTGACTTTCTACCCTGTATAAAAATGAAAAATTACTACCACTTCTTCTAATACTTATGACAACATATACACTGATCCTGTTAGGTTTTTATAAAAAAAGTCTTTAGTTCAATATTTTTAATATAAATCTGCGAAAGGTAAGATTTGAAATATAAATCTGTGAAAGGGGATTCTATTTTTATTAAATGTTTTATTAAGTTTGAAATTAAAAAAACAGGTTTTTGCTTAATAGATTTATTGAAATTTCTTTTCAAATTATATGTATTTCTTAAACTTAAGAAAGAAAAAAAATTCCTCTAGGAGTTTTGTTTTATTTCTCTTTCAGAAACTTTGAAGCTATCTTTTGAGTTCAACGAATTTATATATATATATATATATATATATATATATATATGTATATATATAT
>JAPMOQ010044182.1:114136-128162 GCA_026543055.1 Argiope trifasciata | reverse complement strand
CACACACACACACACACACACACACACACACACACACACACGTGGCAATTTATAATGCAAATCGTTTGAATTAAAGTTATTAAATTAGGTGCAGGCGCATTTGGAATATATTTGAAAGAAATTTTGAATTACATGTGACATGTTTATTCGTAATTCTCAGCAGATATTCTGGCATGAGTTTATTTCCTGCACCCAAAAATTCCACTACAGCACGTTGTTCCTCGCCCCTGGTCTCCATGGTGATATCGGACTCACTGATTTCATTTCAGTCATGACAAACAGACAAATGACTGAGCGGTAAACATTCACTTCATACCTTCCTTATTCCCAATAGAAGGTACTTTTATTCTCTAACATTCCTACTTTACCAACTTATGCGAAATACTTACTATATTGTCTGTATCGTTATCATTTGGCTGCCCTTTATAAGTCTGACAAACGAATTTAACTACGTTTCAACAATATATTTTGCTGTATAATACAAGGAGTGGTCTATTTGAGAAATTAGATCCTAACATAATTTGAAGTTTAATCAAACAACGAGTCATTTGTCGAACAGCATTAAGATAAATATCTGTCTTATGATGAAGTGAAACGCGCTCTTTAGTCTCGTAAGTAATATATTGCTGATTATAATAATAGATGGCAGATACCCGAATGAGAGTTGCTTACTGCAGAGTATTGGAGTAAGTAACTCAATTCATAAGAGACTTTAAAAATTTTAAAAACTAAAAGGAATTGACAGATCAGAAAGCCTTTTAGCTATTCCTCTTTCCTATGAGAAAAACCAAAACCAAAATTGATTATATACTTTGTTCGCCATGTGGCAAATCTTTTTTCGAGTCAGCCGAATAAATGAGAGATATTTACTAATTTATCTTTTGTAAATGACAAATATCTTGAATTATTAAAAGCATTAATTTTAATGCGGATATTGGAATTTTTATTTTTTGAATTTGAATATTTCTTTGAAAAAAGCAAGTTAAAAAAAATCGATTGCACTGCTGAATGAATATATTTTTTCAAAATATTTGGTCCAAAAAGTAAGATAGTGTTTTTTTAAGTATACTTCAAAAAATGGCATTTATATACAGACTACTAAAACCAAAGAAAAAAAAATTAACATAAAACATATTTTGATTGTTATGCGTCGAAATCAAAACTTGCCACTAATTTGTTATTCTAACACCTTTAACTTGTTTTACTAGTACCATATTTAATAATTTAATTACAAATTTGTAATTTTGTTTCAATATGCAGTATAACCCATAGTAGGAAGCAGAGAGTTACATAAATATTTAATGGATAATGAATAATAGCCAAAGCAGTTACCTTCGAACTTGACTACAGATTTTGCAACAGAAATGAGAATTGTCGAAAATACAAGTATTATGGTAATATCACTATTACGGCAAGATATCCAAAGATTGTTCCAGAAACTTATTTGCCCTATAAAAAAGATTAATAATAATGATAAAACTAAAGTGAGTCTGTCCAGTGAGATATCTCTTTGTCGTGTTTCTGGTGGAACAAACTATCTAGTTGCACCGCTTTGGTCAGTTTCTGCCTGCTTGTATTCCTTGCATGCATCGGCTGTGTTTTTACTAACTGAGTTATTCATTACTAATAGTGTTAAAAGAATTTCATCTTGCGGTTTTCAGTAACAATTGGAATACTACAGTTTTCAGACATTTCAAATCTGAATATTCCCTAATAAAAACCCATATGTCAGAAGAATACCAATTGCACTGATATAGATTGATTTATTAATTCGGTATATTTTCCATAAGGAGAGGAACTTCTTCATCAAATATTTTCGATTCACGAGAATGTGTAATTTCATGTAATCTTCCGGAAACCAGCTCGGCAAGGCTATAATAAGGTATCTTGCTCGTTCCATTGTTTCATTTACAACAGCAGCTGGTATTAGAAGCATCCAAAGGGACACAAGTTGTTCCACCATTAGTAGAAAAACATATGCTCGAAGGGGGTAACTTAACATAGGAAATAATGTGAGAAACAAACCAGACCAGAAGAGTCCAATCATGTTAAAAACTAAGTGAAGGAACACAGGTAAAGACAGAAAATCGTCAGCAAATCTTATTATATCTGTTATGCCTTCATAAATTTTGAATACCATGTGGTAATTATTCTTAACAATCAATTCTTTTGACTTAGAAATGAATCTAACTAGCAGTGATTTCAAGCAATAACAAACAAAGCAATAATATCCTGGCAAAGCAGTAAACAATCCGTGTAGTAATAAAATCGTCAAATGAGAAGAAAGGTAAAGTAAGATTGCACAATATTCTTTTAATTCTTCTGGTATGAATGGCGAAGCTCTAAGTATTCTTTCGTCAAAGTCTTTCCAGCTTGAATATGCAAATGTTATTTCTCTGTATATAGTTAAAATAGTTACACAAAGTGCATATAGTAATACAGAAACTTTCATTCTTTGTCTTTGCCAGTCACAATTTGTTACCAAAATCATTCTATCTAACTTATTCAACAATAATAGGATTTTGCGCCTGGAGCGATAGATGGTGCAGTATTCAAAAGTTTGAAGAATTAGAAGTATTACAACAATCCATTCTCTTTTGGTGCTGCAAACATAGAGCCAAACAATTCGGTAAGTCAGAACGAAACATAGCAAGATTGGAAATAATATTTTCGGCATGGTCCATATCCTCTTTAAGTGTTTGATATTCCTAAAGGATTCAGGACAAGGAATTGTTTCCATTCCTGTCAGATGAAAAAGGACTAATAGGGGCCAAGAGGCCTTTCTTGTCCTATTTTCTTTCTTTATATAATAAGATAACATCTGTAGTTCTCTTGCAATAATTAATAATATAACTTCTGTTTCACTCCCTCAATGTCTTAATAAAACAAACCGCTTTTTAATCTGAAAATACAAAAATTTTCTAAATCACAATAAATCATTTATTAATTTTTTTCGCTTATAATTTTCTATAGAAAGTAAATAGTTTTAATAAAAAGGCACTAAAAGGATCCTTTAATAACGATTATAATTTATTAGTTATAATGTTCATCAGAAAATAGCAAAGTAAAAGACTTAAGAATCGTCCTGTAAAAATAAATTATAGAATATGGCCATTGTTCCTTTTTTGTAAATCTGTAATTGATTTCGATTTTATGTAATGCCAAAATAATGTAATAATTATGTAATGTATAGACACATTTCGGTTTTAAATTGAAAAGGATTTAAAGTTGTTCGCAAGAAAACTTAATTTAAATTATTAAATAGCTTTGTTGGCAAGTGTTTCCATGGTTACGAGAGGAGACAAAAGTAGGTGTTCATTAACAGTCAAGTATTTTAGTCTTATGAACATCATCGAATCATACAGAATAAAAAAAATCTTCATAGCCATATTACTAACTTTCATTGATTATCTTATAGCAACATAGCATATTTATTTAATAAAAGAATTATTGATGGAATTAACATTTAGTAATTGTAGCATGCATTCAATTGTTTTCAACAAAAAGAAAGAAAATGGGAAAAAATTGGAAAACAATTGTTAAACTTCCCCAATCAATTCAACCAGGCTTCCAGGAATTATTTTCATTAGATATATTGATTGATTTTTTAATAAAATATTATTTTATAAAATTCTATCGTAACTTTATGATTCATTCGAAGCAACATTCATTTATCGGCACTGAGTCTGAAACAAAAATTACATAATTACTAAGAAATCAATATATTCTAATTAATTGCTACCAATTCCAAATGTGATAAGATTAGAAGAAGGATAAAGAAAGGATTAAAATCAAAATTAATTAAGTTTTATTTGATTAAAGTTTAATAGCTTAATTTTTTCGGTATTGTGTAAAAAATATCTATATTGTGTAAATATGTGTAGTGCTCGGTATTGTGAGAATAATAATATGGCATATATTTGAAATTTGTTTTCAAAAACAATGCTGTTTACATTAGAAATCAGACAGTATGAGAATGCCTTGACATCTTTTTCACAACAAATTTGAATTTTGATGATTAACAGTAATTGCCTACCGTATGTTATGCTTCAAATATTTATCATTCTGTTTATCAAATTTTATCTTCTCTAGGAGAATATATATATATGTGAAAAAAAAGTCTAAGATAATATTATGTAATCTTTGATCATATGACAAATTCATTTTTTAATCTTTCCTGCGTATGTTGTGAAATTAGAAATTCTATTAGCTTATGAAATATATATAAAAAAAATGATTCGAATTCACTTTTCTTACATTAAACTTTTCAATTTTTTTCAATAATTTAAATTGCAACAAGGAACGAATTTCGTTTCAGTAAAAATAATTTAATCCTGCTTTTCTGTTCGCATTTACTTCACGTATTAAAATTCAAAGCCGTATATAATATAGCGTTCGGGTCAATATAACCGGACTCGGAAAACTAATCTTTTTTGCTGTAATTGATATGAGAAAGAAATTACTTAATCAATAGTACTATATATACCTAATAATATAAAGCAGATATAAAAATAACAAAAAAGATTCACAATTGAAACTCACAATAATATAAAGCATCTATAAAAGTAACAGAACAGTATTAGAAATTAAGGCTCGCAATAATATAAAACATCTATAAAAATAACAGAAAGGTATTCGAAATTAATACTTTTATTTACAATTTGAACAATAATATTTTACAGGAGATTTGAAAATGTTATTATTAGAATTGCAACGTAAAATATTCGTTTTGCTGTTATTGTTTGACGGACAGACATTGTGCTTTTTTCGCTTGGCATAAAATGAATATTCTTAGCAAATCCCGATGGTACGTCTTCTAGTGTAAAATTTTTTGAGTACATACAAAGTTTTACTGTCACATAAAGTTCATATTTTCATCCCATATTTAGACAGCTTACTTGGCATATGTTGTTTTAAAGAACTTCCGCCATGAAATCCTAACAATTGTGCATTTACAGTAATTTTTATTTGGATTATATAATTTTGATAGAACTGTAGCTAATTTATAAAAATCCCTTCTTTCTGAGGAATGAATTTATTATTAAAAAGATTTAAGTCTCGATTTAGTGAAAAATGTTTCGAGGACACGAAATATTTTTCTGCTAGTTATAAAAACCAGCTAAAAATAATAATTCTATGCATACTTGAAAAGTTTTAGTATCGATTTGTTTCCTCTTTCTAACATTTTTTTCTTGAATCTTTGCCATTTTTATGATTTTGTTATGATCTCAAATGCACTTTTTACAACTTTTATCCTTAACATTACGTATCATGACCCCTGGAATAGTTTTTGTAATGCTTATTTAACAGGATATCGCAGCGAATTCAAATTATAGTTTATTTCTTAGTTGTTGGAGTGCACACTGCCCTTATAGTTCATTTATTGAATATCGTTATCAATGTCGCTGTCAGAAATTTATTAAATTTTGCAATTTCAATGCAAGATTTTTATACCAATATTTCAATACTTTTTCGCTGTCAGAAGCTTCTATTAGTTAAGCTATATTAGGGTGACTCAAATTTTTGCAATTCACCGATTTTTCACTCACAATAACAACACTTTTATAGTATATCAGAAAGTGAAACACGGCAGGTAAAAAGTAACGTTGCAATAATTTGGCCCGTTGTCAGTCGTAATTTTGGATCTTCGACCTCTCTCTTATCATGCGACTAAACATATACATCAGTGAAAGAAGTTTCAGTAACTGATAAATTAGAGAAACTATTGTTATTCTTTTGTTTTGCATTATTCCAAACAAAAGTGAACATGTATCATATACACTGAAGTGACAAAAGTCATGGGATGGCTGTTAATATCGTGTCGGTCCTCCTTTTGCCCGGCGAAGTGCAACAACTCGACGTGTCATGGAGTCCACAAGTCGTTGGAAGTCCTCTGCAGGAATATTGAGCCATGCTGTCTGTATAGACATCTATAATTGTGAAAGTGTGGATGGTGCAGGAGTTTGGGCACGAACGGACCTTTCGATGATGTCCCATAAATGCTCGATGGAATTCATATAGGGGGAACTAGATGGCCAGATCATGCGCTGGAATTATCCGGAATGTTCTTCAAACCAATCGCGAACAGTTCTGGCCCGGTGACATGGCCCATTGTCATCCATAAAACTCCCATCATTGTGTGGGTACGTGAAGTCCATGAATGGCTGCAAGTGATCTGCAAGCAGCTGAACATAACCATTTCCAGTCAATGATCGGTTCAGTAGCACCAGAGGACCGAGTCCATGCCATGTAAAAACAGCCCACACCATTATGCAGCCACCACCAGCTTGAACAGTGTCTTGCTGACTAGTTTGGGTCTATGGCTTCGTGAGGTCTGCGCCACACTCGAACTCTACCATCAGCTCGTAACAACTGAAATCATGACTCATCTGACCACGCCACGGTTTTCCACTGGTCTAGGGACCAGTCGATATGCTCACGAGCCCAAGAGAGTCGCTGCAGGCGATGTCGTGCTGTCAGTAAAGGCACTCGAGTCGGTCTTCTGCTGTCATAGGAAGACAAATTTCGCTGCACAGTCCTATCGGACACGTCCCCCGTACGTCCCATATTGATTCCTGCAGTTATTTGACGAAGTGTTGCGTGTCTATTAACATTGACCATTCTACACAGACGTCGGCGGTCTCGGTCGTTAAGTGCAGGTGGTCGCCCACTGCGGTGACCATGATGGGATGGGATGCCTGAAATTTCATACTCTCGGCACACTCTTGATACTGTGGATCTCGGAATGTTGAATTCACTAACGATATCCGCAATGGAATGACCCATGCTTCTAGCTCCAACTAACATTCCACGTTCAAAGTCTGTTAATTCTCGTCGTGCCGCCATAAATCACGAAAAACCTGTTCACATGAATAACTTGAACACAAATGAAAGCTCTGGAAAACGAACTGCGCATTTATACTTTTTCGCTGCGATACTACTGCCATCTGTATATTTGCATATTGCTATCCCATGACTTTTGTCACTTCAGTGTATATAAATATCTATCTATCTATCTATATATATATATTTATATATCTATATCTATATCTATATATATATCTATATCTATATATTTGTTTTCCTAAAAAAAAGATGTAAGGCGAAAAAGTTTAAATTTGCAATGGTAGATTATTCGTGGTAGTATTAGGTGCAATTAGCTCAAGTATTTCTTCTTACCAGCCTTCAGTGAAATGCCAGTGTCTGAAAGTGCAACTCGCGGAAACCTGAATCAAAAAGAAAATTAATAACACATATTAAGCTGCAAATGTGTTATAAGAATCAAAGTTAATTTTTATTTCCTCATAATTTAGAAAGAAATTAATGAAGTCTCCAATTTTTATTAATATTTACTTTTAGAACTTAAAGAACTACTAAAAGATTATTCTTAGGGTTGCTCCAGTTTTATGAACGTCCTGGATTGTGTACTTGTTAATTTAAAAATTTTACCAGAACAGAATTTTAAAAGTTAATTAAGTGATATAGGTATTAAAAATAAAATTTCCTGTTTAAAAAAATTCTTGCTGTACGAGGACGTGAACAATAATTCATAAAAGAAACGAGGTAGATGGATGACATTTGTATATAATTATATTTACATCATTTGTTAATGCCTATTGAATATTTGAACAAATATGACAAAGTGCACTCAGTATATACGAGTAGATACATGAATGCCATAAATTAAAACATTAACCTAGATAAATGAGGAATTCTGATGAAGATTAGGTGTGACGTTACACCGGTGTAAAGCTTATAATTAAAATTTAAACAATAGAAATTAGGTAGCTATCAAAAGACCTCGCTATTCAGACATAACTTTAATATGAATATGAACAAGATGCAAAAGAAGCTAAAGGTAGTATCAAGAAGACATTAAAATAAAATAAAAGAATATAGAGAAAGACATATAAAAGAATAATAAAAATGAATACATAGAGAAATAAAATATAAATAAAAACAAATAAATAATAACAATAAATATAAATAAATAAAAACGAAGAATAAATACTATACATTTGATCGGCCTAAGTTAAGAGTCCATTATCCGGGACAAAAAGCTTGATAAAGAGTTCTTTTTGCAATTTTTTCTTATACTCACAGAATATTGTCAGCTTTGAGAAGGGCTTGAATTTTTCCGTTAATACTTTGAAGAAAGGCAATGGTAAAGTTCAATTAAAGATTGAAACTGGTAAAAAACATGTAAGCATGAAGAATTTCTTTATCACAAGGCATAAGCAAGAAAGAAAACGTTTTTTCTTTTGTCCCCCCCACACAAATGGAGTGCAAAGGTTAGTCTAGATAGGAGATAATAGGATAAATTATTATTCCGTTTATATAATTTTGCTTTCGCTGTGATACAGGAAATACAATATATTTTGGGCTTCTAAAGACAATTTATTTTTTGACAAGATTTGGGAGATATGACGTTAAGGCTTAATAAAGTTTCTGAGATGTCGAAGAATAGGGCAATCGAAAATGTTGTAGAGAATGTCATCATAATCATTACAACATCTACTATTACTGTTTCTCAGGTTGAATCCTTTATGGTAATGGGAGGCAAGTCCATGGTTTACGGTTGATTGGGCTAAATATTTATTGTCAATGTATCTATTTTTTTTACTTGAGTATATATGTTGAAAGTAAAGCAAACATTTCTGCTTGAAAAACTGAGCAGTGATTTTCAATCCTATAGTGAAATTCTATTTTATTTTCTCCCTCAAAAACACAAAAAGCCGCCCCAACTTGTTCATTCCTTTTAGAACCATCAGTATAGATTGAATATGGAGCTGTCACTCTAGAAAGATCCCACTGCGCCTTTACGATCTTACTTGGATGAATCCATCTGTTTTCATAAGTAATCATATTAGAACCCTCAACTGTTTTGAAACTGTTTTTGCTTTGGACGTTGTATAGAAAGCCCCCGTCTTTGCTAAGAGGGCTTTTCATTGATCTTTTGTCTTTGTCTGTATTTACCCTTCCACCAGGTTGTAGCTGCATACACTAAAATTGTCTTCAGTGCTCTTTTGTACAAAATTTTGACAACTTTTCCCAAAATTCCTGTTGGTTGTTATAAGTACATGTAAAATTTTAGTCATCAGGCTTCCCACGTGATTTATATGGGCCATACCATTTAATCTATCATCAATAAGGATACCAAGATTTCTTCAATTTCTTGTGAGTTTGATTGATTTACCAGCATACGAACAATACAGAGGTTGTTTATAACGCCCTTTCATCCCAAAATTAATAAATTGCATTTTTTCATGCGCAAGAAACCTTAGAATCTTTACTCCCAGAATCTAATTTTTCTAATGCATTTTTAACCACATCTTGAGTTTTATGCCTACTGGTTGCTGCCACAAGCAAATAAAAATCATCTGCATATGCAATTATTTTAGTATCTTCTCCGAACTTATTTCGGAGTGCTTCATTAGATACTACAAGCCAATACAGAAGTCCAGAATTAGAAACATGAGGGCATACAATTGAATATTCTATTAAAAATTTGATCACTATAAGTTAAAAAGACTTTTCTGTCTTCAGAAAACTTGAAATCACATTATAAAGGTTTTAGGAAGCAATTCATATTTTTCAAGTTATGTAGCACTAATGACCACCAAACTCGACTAATCGCACTTTTCACATCCAAAGAAATGGTAACACTGTATTTTGAGTTATTTATTGCTTCAGCAATCCAATTTATAATATGAATAATTGTATCAGTTGTACTTTTCCCAGGAATGAAACCATACTAATTGTTATGTAGATAATATTTATCGTATAATAAGTGATAGAATAAAATCTGTGAAATCATTTTATCAAATATTTTTACAATAATATCAAAATGGCAAATAGGGTGAAACGCAACTTGATCTGTGTCTTTTTTGTTCGACTTGTTAAATAACACAACTTGAACTATTTTCCATTTTGAAGGGAAATGTCCATGGTGCAAGCAGCTGTTTTACAGATCAACATAAATTTTACTATTATACTGAAAAGCTTCTTTAATAATTCGTGGTGAAATACCCTCCGAATTAGGAGCTTTTTTATTATTTAAACTGTTGGTAGTATGTTCTACTTCAAATACTGAAAATGGAGGATCATTTGGAGGAGTTAGACTATTGTTTCATTAAGAGGCGTCGAATCCCTATCATCTGATGGGAAGTGAAATTCAAATAAAGCATCCGTCTCTTCCTTAGGATATTCGGCTAAAGATCTATCTGCTTTTTTAATTGCGCTAAGTTGGAAAGATCTACTGTCTAGAGATTTAGCCATATCAAATTCATTTCCAAATGGTTCACTTGATGTTGCATTTTCACACAAACTGGACCAATAATTTCTTTTTGACCAATTTAAACTTATTATATACTTCGTCTCTGCTTCTTTAACCAGCTTCAGATAACGAAGATTCTTCTTATCTCTTATATCTTTGATCTTAAACTATTTTTTCTTTGCTCTTTTCGCATCACTTTTGAGACCCTCTAGTTTTATAGACCAACAATTATGGTTTTTCTTCAGGCGTTTATTTAATTTATTCAATTTACTGTTTCTAGAGGCAGTTACAATGATTTTTGTTACGTTCATAACATAAAAATCGCGGTTTTCATTTTATATATTTTTCATCTTTTGGAAATCTTTAGTAAGCTGAAGTCGAAATGTTTGTAAATTTAAATTTTTTATATATAATATATAATTTTTAAACCTTTTTAGTTGCTCAGTATCAAGTAAAAAACGTATACTATTATGGTCGCTGCATGTTGGTACTGAATCAATTTTCCATTTAAAAATGTTTTATGATAATATCGGATCACTGATGGTAATATGAGTCCATGATCTTCCATGGGAACCAACAAACGTTGGAGGAGAACTTCCATCATTTAAAATAACAAGTCCTTTCGAAAGAAGAAATTCAAATAATACACGACCCCTATAGTTTTCAAAATCCCCATCCCATACAATACTTTTTGCATTAAAATCTCCTGTGATCAATACTCTATCATGAGAATGCTGCAAACAATTTTCCAATTCAGTTAAAGTAGTTTCAATATCTTCAGAAGGAGGACAGTAAACAGAGAGGATCATTAAAGTTGATTTACGAAAAGGAATGGTTATTGCAAATGATACTATTGGAAGAAAAAACTTTCATTGCTTGAAGATGTTTATTGTAGACAACGATACCTGATTTCGGATAGTCTTGGTCAGAGAAAAAAGATTTAACATTTGAGTAGAAACTAGTTGGTCTATTATTCGTTTGATAAATTTCTGGAATGCATGCAATACTAATCCTTTGATCTTCTGCTCTTTTATTAAGGTTTTTTAGTTGCAGAAATTGCATGATGTAAGTTGAGTTGTATAATTTTAAATTCAGAAAAATGTGAATCACACATATTGGATCCTTTTAGGTAAGTACTCAATTTCTTTCTCTAAAGTTGGGTATTTATCATCACTTGCATTATGTCTTACATCTCTATTTTAACTAAAATTACTATTTGCTTTAACACAATTGATAGAATTAGGTGTGTTTTTGTACTAGTCAAAGTTTCTGTCCATTTTGTCCACATTCAGTCCCTCTGGTCCCACAGGTCTCCATAGTGGAGCAATTGATACTTATATGTCCAAATCTGTTAAATTATGTATAGAATAGTCTTGTAGGTCTTAAAAATTCTCTAAGAGATAGCCGAGACCATTCAAATTTTTTTTTTATTCATCAAAAGACTGAAAATTAGAGGTTCTGCTTGAATAACCAAATAACATTTCTTATTTTTTTACTATTTAATTTGAAGAGCACTTAAATATCTTCTTTTTTTATTTCATTTTGCTTGCATAGTTTTTCTAAGATCTGTTATTTAGAAATTTCATTGTTTTTATCATAAATAATGCATTGCGGCTTTTTCATATTCGGTTTCTTAATAATAATAGATAAATGATATTGGATTTTCTGTCTTGTGTCTTAATTGCACATACATAGCAAATGCGAGACTCAATCTAGAGGATGGGACTGAAATGAATTTTCACTCTAAAACTTTAATTTAAACTTTAGGAAATATAAAACCACAATAAAGGCTCAAGGGAGACTACTCATTAGATTTCAATTAAAATATTTTATAACATACCTTATTAAAAAAATAGGAAAAAATAACGTAAAAAAGTTGCTAAAGAAATAAAATATTTCATGATATAAAAAAATACAGTCTATGAGATTACACACGTTTATCACTGAAAAAAGACAATTTGGAAATAATTCTGAGCATTTTAAAAACAAGGTGGTTATAATTAAACTTCTTGTATACATAGCCTTCTACAATGCAAAAGGATGACCGTCGTGATGTTTGATTGACATTTGGTATGTAGACTATGCACGAGAAGTGCTAAGGAAATTTCGAAAAAAAAAAAGTTATAAATTGTTCACCACAAGCGTTTTTTTTCGGAAACTTTAATTTTAAAGAAATAAACGACCAAAACTTCTATTGACTAGTTTCTGATCACTTTTTATATATTAAGTAAGCCATATTAAGTAACGGTAAGGAAAATACATTAGCAAGCTCTTTGAGAAAGACAGCTCAGGTTGCAAAACAGATTAAAACAAACAAAAAAAAAAAAGAACAATAACAGATTAAAACGAAATTTCACAAGAGAAGCAATTGTTAACCATGTCCAGGATAATGTAGCGAAAGGTAATTATTCATCTGCAAAATTTCAAGTGGATAGACAGTGCACTAGACGGCAAATATAAATTAATCAGTTGTGATTAAGTGTCTCAGGTGTTGTCCACGTCATTTGACTGTGGTTCAAAATTTCGAGATCCGCCCCAAAATAATCCTAATGTTGTTTCACAACGGGACCTTAATCTAACTAAACTGCACCAAACTTCCTCGAAAGCACGCAAATCTCGATATTTTCCTCCCTAGCCAGCTTTTCCTGGCTTCACATCTTATTGCTTATAATTATTGTTTTGGATTGTTAATATTGTTTTCGCACACCGTTTTGGGCGTTTATTGTGTTAAATGTAACACTTTTCCGGAAAAGATGTCTTCTGAGGAACGGTTTGGGAACTTTTTTTCTCCGAAATTCCATGAAAGCATCTCGTGTACAGGTTATATTTCAAATTTCATTGCAATCCGTTTATCTATTTGTGTTGTAGAATGTTGTTTATAGAGGATATGTAAAAAAATTCTAAAGTTCGTGGTTCAGTGTTGCAAGCAAACGGCTCGGGAAAGAAAAGAGATCATATCTTTAACACAAACATTTATTTGCGACACGTACACACACATGACGACACAATACAAATATTTAAGTTTAACTGCTTTTAAACTTTCAAAAGGGGAATCTAAAAAGGAACTTATAGTTCCGCGAAAGTTTGGCTGTTTTCGCCTTCGAAGTCTAAAACGAAATTCCAAAGTTCTCAGGTGAGGAGTTCAATTTTTACACCGGCGAGAGCGCCATCTATCGGCTGTTTCTAAATTTTCCACACACTCCCCCCCTGAACTCTGTTAAGAGTTCATAAATCTAAATTAAACTTCAATACAAATACTAGCAAAAACAAAAAAATTACGAATAATTATTAACAATTACTAACATTTAAACTATTCACACATAAATTTAACTATATTTCAATAAACACAAAATACACATATAAATCAATGAACATATAAATGCACATAAAGATTCAGTAAAGAAGGAAAAAAAGGGGTATTTAAAGGAATAATTAAGCAACTTCGATAATAATAGTAATGAATAAATTTTCAAATTAGAGTCTCTGAAATTGTGAAAACTGCTCATAGTTCAATGTTCATAGTAAGTTTAGAAGGGAAAATTACTAAAAATTCAACTTTAGAGTTCAAAGTTATGAAATTTTTACAGTTCCAATGGGTAGAGATGTTGTACTGCCCTTTTCAATAGTCCGTTGGTAGTTTTTACTTCATAAGAACGGATTTTATTATCTCGACCAACAAAGATGTTTTCAATTTTTCCCAATTTCCAAAGGAGTTTATTTTTAATGTTGTCTTCGATAAGGACAACATCT
>JAPMOQ010044182.1:52104-94136 GCA_026543055.1 Argiope trifasciata | reverse complement strand
AAACTCATTTTTCTTCGAGTTAAATTCTAAATTACAGAGATGTAGGTAAAATCATTTGCGGGTTTTGGGTATTAATAGGAAAATGGTGTTTGTTTCAAAACATGACTTTATTTTAATATTCTCCAGTCGTATTATCCCTCTTCTTCCTACGCGTTAAATTCGAACTTTCTCAACGATTCCCTTCTGTCCAATATACCATACTATTAATGGAAATATACGCACTTGCTGTTTTGGAAGTATTACATTCTTAATAGATTAGACCAGAAAGCCAGATTATTCTAAAAATTCTGAGATTTCTCTATTTTCTCCCAGTGCTAAGATAGTCAAGGTTCAGCAATGTAAATTCATCCCACGACACGAGGAAGGACATGCATGGATAATTTTTCAAAGAATATGTCTGGAATTTAAAGACTCTTAAGCATTCACTTCTGAATGCTTATTTCTCAGACTGAAGTTATGTTTTTTTTTTAATTTTGTTAGGCATTTCACAATTACTTTTCTATTTTCATTTCGAATTCACAGCTTTTGAGCCTTCTTTCTACTTACTGTGTTTTTTAGATTTGTAGATGCAGATGTTTTATTTGTAGATGTTATATTTAGGCTTTAAAAAAGTAATTTTTTATTGGTATATAAATATTTCTTATTTTGAAGTTATAAATGTTCTTTCAGAACTTATCCTTTTACAAGTTGTAGCAGGGTGTGTGTATTTAATCCAAGGAAAACTTCTTCTTTACTTTTTCTTGTTTATTTTCACACAGACACAAATATATATATATATATATATATATGTGTGTGTGTGTGTGTGTGTGTGTGTGTGTGTGTGTGTGTGTGTGTGTGTGTATAAAACATGGGTGGCAATCACATACATACAAGGAAACACAATATATTTAAAAATACCGCTAATAAAAGCAAACAAGGTAAAAATACAATATTTTTAAAACCGCCGCTAAATAGAGCGAACAAGAGAAAACATAATATATTTTTTAAATGCCGCTAACAAAAGAGAACAAGAAAAACATAATCTATTGAAATATTTAATATATTTGAAGTATCGAAAGCACCGCAAACAACGAGCGCATGAAATAATACTTTTTTTTCCTCTAAGTGTCTGCTTGAACCAGTGTCATATCAACACCGGATATGGTTGTTTACAAAAGATATCTCAAGAGCACTCTCCTCTCATTTCTAACATACTTATGGGTTGGAGCATATTACGCCATCTACTTTCAGTATTCATTTATACATATGAATAAGTATACAAAGAATAAAAAGATGCAAATAAGATAATTAACTAAAGACAATTATTAAAAATAATTGAATTGCAAACAACAATTCTAGTCCTAATATTTGATAATGATATTTTTTGATATTTCGCTCGATATATTTTGTGCATGTATTGTATTATTCATATATTTTTGTTATTTCACTTGAGATATTTGTTGCTGCTATATTTCCTTAAAATGTATAAATATTTTAATTAAATATTATAAATATGTACATGAAAATTTCTCTCTTATGATGTGAAAAATAGCTTATTTAAAAGTATATTTGTATTTGTATTTGGTTTCCGATTTTGGGATTTCAAAGGAAGAATTAAAAGAAATTGCAAAGTTTTTCCTTCCTTAAGTTCTCTTAAATCTAGAATGTTTAAAAAATTTTTTCCTAAAAATTTTTTTAAGTGATGATGAATAATGATAATTTAATGGAACTATTTATTTTTGAAATAAAATGCATAATAGCAGGTATTTAATAACTTAGAAAAACTTTATAGAATATCTCACTAACTAATATTCTGCATTTAAAAAAAATGAATCGTTTTAAATCCTTCGTTTATTCTTCAAGAACATAAATTATGGTTATTTATCCAGCTGCTATTTGCCATGTATCCATTATATTTGCTTTCATATTAACATTCAAGAATTTTAAGTGTATGAATGGAGTATGTGATATGGCCTTTTAAAAAAAGCAAAGTTATTTAATTGCTTCTTTTATAAATACTAGCCGTCTTTGGCAACCAACTTGTTCAGAAAAGTTACTTTTTCTTCTGTTAAACTATGAATATGAAATTCATTTTTTATTATTTAATCTTGGCATTTAATATCAATGAAAAGAAAACGAATTTAATTGAATAAATGTACCTGTGAATATCTGAGAATTCACTAATATCGGTGAATGAGGATTGAAAATTTATATTCTACTAACTAAAACAATAAATGAAAATTTTATTTTGGTGGAATTCCTCTTTATTTATTTTAGTTACGACATTGGCAAAAGCCCTCGGTTGCATGTTATGGTGGAATGAATTTGAAATTCTCCACACATTTAAAACCCCAGTTGCAGATTATTTTGACAGCCATGTATGGTATTTTATTTAATTATGGCCCGTGAAACCTAAAAACTATAACCGAGATTGTTTAAAGGATCACTGACAATGATTTTTTTGTAAACAATAAAAGCTGCTAGATTTAGATAGTGGATTGCATGGTTGTATCAAAAATAATTTCAAAGTGTGCAGAAAATGGAATTGGCAGAGTTAAAAAAAGTTATCCTTAAGTTTTAATAAAATGTTAAATGATATTAAATTTAATTAATGTTATATAAATAACACTTTTGAAGATACCTCGCAAAAAAAGTAATAGTAAAATTTCCGTAAAAACTTTATCAGCTACAATAAAAAAAAGAATTAATTTACTCGCCACAAATACTGTAAATTAATTGTTTACTAACTAGAAAACAAACTGTTTAATATTGCTTATTAATACCAATTTAGGGATTTAAACTTTAAGTAGTAGCAGGCAAAAATATCAATTTAAAAAAAAATGAGAATGAGACATTAAGTGATTCTGTAAAACAGTCTGAATAAAGGCAAATTTTAACTTAAAATCATTAATTCCGAAACTTCTCAAAGAATTACTTAATTAAATCAGCAAACTAAATGTATATGAGCATGCTCTGCTTTATTGAATGATTTATTAGATATCTATTCATTACTTCTTAACAATATAAAAGCGATGCTTTCGTTCAAATACTTGTATAAATAAATTAAAAATTTTGATTGGAAAAATGATAAATTGAATCACTCCTTTATTAATGAAGTTGTAGATTAAATTATTCGAAAAAAATTAATTACACTTTTTGCAAATACATCGTTGTTTTACAATATTGAATCGAAATAACTAATACAATTATTCGAATGAAATTCTGAAACGAAAATGAATCCGATTTAAAATATTTTAATTAGTTATACAAATATGGAGTATTGGAATTTTCCAATTAATATTTTCTAAAAATATTCTTACTCTTTTATAATATAAAATAGAAAAGGCATTCAGCGTTGAGTGAAAAATGTTTATGGAACAAATGTGCACCGATTCAAATTCTAGTCTAAATTTAATTAGCTTATTAATAATTTTGCCATTACTTAACTATTAATATCTTAACAATAGATGATAGAGAAAACTTATTTGTTTTAATTGTAAACAAATTTTGAATAGCATTTTAATATTAAAGGAACGATTTATTTAATTATTAGTTAAATTTTGATAATAGAACCAAATGTTTCAAATATTTCTTTTAAGAATTTTTTTGAAATGAATTTATTTCATGCTATGAATTGTATTAAATTATGAATTTAAACTGAGAATTGCAATTCTATGAACTTTCAAGTATCAGAATGTTGTCTAATTATATCTATTCCTATTCAAGATCCTGTTACTTCCATTTCTTCAATTCATATTCAATTTAGTACCAGACGGTGAAATGCATACATTAATTAGAACTGATAATTAAATTTCATATTTTAGGTTTTTATATATGATATTTGATTTAAAATTATTGATGATGTTAAAACTTTTATAAAATCTTTCAAAGCAGTTTGTTTAAGATATATATTCATTTACTTAAAAAAGCAAATGCTAATTATCATTACAAATTGCTACATATTAACTATGTTTTAACTATTCAGTACCTGAATCTAAATATTGTTTTTTCTAAATAGAACTATTTAACTCATATAGGTACCATATAAATTCCTTTATATCCACTTTTACTTTCAATATGTATGAACATGACAGTCTATATGCTCGAGGTTAACTCTAAACATTATGTTGGATATTTAATAAGTTCTCGCTGTTTTTTGTGAAAATTAATGCTTTATTACAAACATGTTACATCCATCGCTAGTCATTACTTTTCCTCATCTTTCTTTCAACATTTGTCCAAAAAACGGCATGTCTTTTAAGGTTTCCAAGAGTGGACCCGTTTTCGGCATCTTCATAACAACGAAAGTATTGTTCAGCTAGGCCATGTGTCATCGACTGGAACTAGTGGTAGTCGAAAGGGGCAGTGTTCGACAAGAGCAGCTGTTGGGGTAGGACTAGATTTTTACTTGTTTAGCAACTTGTGACCAAGCTTCCTCATGTTACAAAATGGCCTTAACATGTCTCCACTTATACAGCGGTTGTTTTTCCTTCAATGATCGGCTAAATTGCTCCAATTATAGTCTGCATTGATCTCCCATGCTTGTTTCATTTGGTTTGAGCATCTCATAATAAATTATTCCCAACTGATTTAATCAAATTTAGAGCAGAAGCTTGGAGCCATGGATGTTCCACCTTATTGAACATATAGATGCATCGCCTGGTTTACTCCACGATTTTTCATCAATGTTTACGATACGATGTAAAATTTCGTTCCTTTTCTGTCGTTGAAGCAGTTGTTCACATGAGAAAAGAAGCCGTTTGATGTCTGTTTGCTTCAACTCTAATGGCAACCAATGACCTTTCTTTTGAGTCATTTATGATGATTTTAAACGTTTCGGAAATGTTGTGTGATCAACTTCTAATGATTCTGCAAAATCAGTTAGCGTCTTCATGAAATAATGTTTCCAATTTTTAGTCTTCAAATTTCTTCGGTTCTTTATCTCAATATCAAAATCATTATTTTTATAAGATTTGAACCTCTGTCTAAAAGTTTTTTCAGGCATGGTCGCCGTAAGTCTCAGCAAGAATTCTGTGAATTTCAACTGTAGATATTTTAGAATATGATAGTGCAGTAAAATTCCCCACATAACTTTTTTCTCGAAATTTGTTGTATTAAACGCAACGAAAAATAATGTTGTTAGCACTAATTAGTTGCCTTGAATTTGAAGCATGCTTATAGCACTTGTAAACAGATATGTCACTGTCATAAACAAACGCAATCAGTTCCGGTAACGCCATTTGTTGGAAAACAGCGAGAACTTATTCAACACCATAATATATTTTCATCTGGAGCTGCTAGCCGTATCACAGTTGCAATTTGTAAGACGAAAATGTGCATTTTGGAGTGATGGTTTTGTAATTTTATGCAGATATTAATTTAATTTACAATTAAGCAAAATTTTGGTACTTTTCTTAATTATTATAACTACTCAACAACACAGAAATTATAATTCCAAAACTTATTTAAAATTTAATTCAAGGACATTCTACAAGTTAATTAATTTATTTAGCAGTTAATACGTATTTCATAAAAATATATTTTACCGTTGTAATTTAAATTAGCTCTTTTTTTATTGCTGCGAAGTAACATTTCCTTTTGAATTTTTATTGTATAATTGATAAAGAAGATATCCATGATTAATAAACACCGAAATCCATAGTGGACAATCAAGTAAACATTAAATTAACAAGATGTGATTGATTCAGGTTATATTTCTAAGTTGAGTATGTATAAGGAAGGCTTTTAATATGCACTTTTGCTGTACTTGTGAGTTTTAACTTGTTAATAAATGATAAAAAAGCGAAGAAAATGTTGACACCAATTTTTAATCCATGTTGATCCTTCTTAATGATTTATATAATTTGATGTATGTAATTGCAGATAGATTATTTGGGAAATATACAGCACTAATTAAAGAATGGTGCAAGAGTTTTTATAATTTATATGCTTTCAAAATAAGAATCTAAAAAACTATTTTAATAGAGAAGCGATTAAAACAATTTACAGAAATATTCCATAAACATTTTAGGAAAAAAACATTTACCCGGATGAAGTAACTGGTCATAAACGTTAACTATGACCAGTTTGAAATAAAAGTTTTATGAGCAATCGAATCACAGGTATCATGTGATTGTTTTATTCTTAATTTATTATTTTTCAAATACTCATTATTATACTTCAAAACATCTCATTAACTATTTTGTGCTATATGTACTAATTACGAAATAAATAATTTGCTTGTATTTAATACGATGCTATGTTATCAAGATTAAATTTAAATTATCAAAACTGTAATTTTTAACAATTTGAATTTTGCGCAAATGAATTTCTATATAAACATATGTTTAATATATTTCGAAATTATTAAGATTAAAGGTAAATTATTCAAAACTGGGAATGTGGAATGGAGGAAAAAGTTTAATTGGCATCTTGTATAACGAATTAACTCAACAAGTAGAAAATATTGCGTTTTATTCGCTTCAAGTTTCGACCTAAAATTATATGACATCCTACCTATATGCTCTGTTTCTAACAAACGTATTATAACTTATGTCAGTGCTGTTACAATATATATTCTTTAAATAATTAATCATATCAGTGTGAAAATTATTTCATCGTTTGCAGTATTTGACAGCGAAATACGTTTTAAAAATACAATGTTGAGAAATGATTTTGAGCTAATCATTAATTTCACATTTATCACATTTATTTACAAATACAATAATATTTTCCACTTTTTTGAAGTAAAGGGAAAAGGTTTGTACGTTAAGGAAATCTTTTCATTTCTATTAATTCATCAGATATATGACAATTCACCGATTATGGAAGTATATTTTATATAAAGTTTTCATACGTTTGGTAAACAACGTTGACAATCTGGATTTTTATGATCTGAAATTGCTGGTATAGTAAACTTAACGCAAGATATTAGATTTAAATGTATATAGCTATTTATGTCAAAATGGCTGATTTTAAATTCGAATTAAAGCTTCTGAATTGGAAATCTGAACAGGGGAAACTAATATGTGACTTCAAATGTTTAGATAAATATCAATACCAATTTCTGATGCTACATATGGTCCAATCGCATATATATTATATGAAATTATGTTTGATATTCAAAAAATACTTTATAGAGACTGCCTGTAATAAGTTTCAGATTTTATGTGAATTTTTTTTACTAGAGCATACATTTGTTGAAACAAAAGTTCGAATTGAAATTCTACATCCGAAATGCTATTTATAGCTAATTTAACTGATGACGGCTATGACTAAAGCTTCCCAAAAGTTTATTGCTTATCATTTTAATGTTTTTAACTTACTTTGGAATTTGGATGTATCTTTCACTTTGTACTAACAAAAACAATGGAAGCTCGCATATAACAATCTATGTATTTTGAGTTCATTTCTGGATCATTGTTTCGCCCAGTTATGATTGTCTAATTCTTTAATTTTGATTCAAAATTTTTATCTCTGATTAGCAGAACATCACATTGTGTTTTGAAAAAATAATGAATGCAAATGTGTGTAGGGAAACTCGCAATTAATAAATTTCAAAATAATGTTAAGAATTAATGTTTGCATTTAAAATAATTAAAAAAATTATTTTAAAGTGATTTTGGATAGAAATAAATTGTGGAGGCCTTTAGAAATTCAGGAAACGAGAAAATACTTTTTATTCAATACTTAAAGGCTTTTGCAATATTTTATGATCGACACTTTGAAATTATTAAAATGATCATTTATATTTAGTTTTTTATGAATATACCTGTTTGCTCTTAAAAGAAGTGATATTTATTTTTCTTAATAAAAATTATACCCATTTACTAAAAACACAAACGTATTTTATTGCAATGAAAGTATCTTATATTCTCTTAAATATTTTATTTAAGTAATCATATTCTTGAATTTAAATCTTTAAATAACGAATTCCCTTTATTATTTATATTCATGATCTCAGAAATAAGATATAAAAGCAAACAAAGTAAAAATTTCCCCATAAATTACACGCTGATAAATAATTAGATTACATCGTATAAATTTAAAACTAAGTTGAGCTCTTTAAATGTTATATCGTTTAATTTAAAGTAGTAATTTAGCTTTTTTATATTACAATTCTTGAAGGGCCTATTTCTATGCATTCATTTCTTTTTTTCTGGCTATTATGATTCTAAAGAATAACTTTTTTCTTGAATTTAATATCTTTCTTCTGGGGTTAATATGCTTTTTTTGCAGAAGGTGATAAAAAAATCCTTTATAGATCATTAAAAGTTGTCATAAAAAGCGTTAGTATTTCTTTTTAACATTCTACTTTTATTCTGTTATTTTCAAATATATAATATATTATAAAAAATTCATTGTGATGAAAATCTAATACAATACAAACTTTAAAAATTTTCAGTTCTAAAAAAAACACCTGATGACAGAGTTATTTTTATGACTATTTATTTCAAATGTATTTAAAACTTAATTTGTTGTTCAGAAAAAAGTGAATAAATTATGTTCATTCATATACGCCTTACATTTTATGAGCTTTTTAAGATTTTAACAACGGGGAAATAATATATATCATAGAACATAGAATAACTGTAAGAAATATAGAGTTGTTTTCTAATCTAATGTTGCACCTAGATGTGTGAGCAACACTAGTTTTTTTAATGATTAATAAGTCTTTAGTTATTTAGTTAATAATTAGTCTCTTTCAATAATTCCATATAAAATTGGACCAATTATTTATTAGTAAATATTGTTATTGTTCCAAAGAAATTTTCAATTTTTTTCATTGCTTAAAAAAATTACAAGCATTTAGTACTAAGCATAGTTTAGTGCATATATTCTTCTCGCATTTATAATGAAGCAAATTCATTTACCTATATTTGGAAATGAATTTTTCATGACCAATCTGTTTTTAATTTCTCATCTTCAACAATAAAAGTATAAAGCTCAATATCAACGAAAAAGTACACATGTGCAAGATTCATGGGATATTAGGAGATTATGTATTCTCCTAATTCCCGACTTCTTGGGTGATTCTGGATTTTCTATAGATTAGATAATCTTTGCCTTGTTAAATTATCATCTTATTTTACAGTATACTGTTAACTTAACATTAAAAAAGATGGTAAATTCTTCTTATACATGAAATGTGTACAAACACTAGACAAGATAGTGAATTCTTTTCATATCTTAGAAATTAAATTTAATTAGATACATTTATTTCCTAAAGTAGCTGCTCACTGATTATTCATTAGATTTTGTCGTATTTCTTTAAAACATAATACATACAAAAAATATAAAGAAAATATGGACAAAATCCAAACATGAATTTGATTATTTCATATTTTATTCAAAACTCGAGGAAAGGTTTTTTGCATTAAGATAAAACCGAGCAAATTAGATAAGTAAAAATAATTTAATTTTTTCTCTAAATAAATGTCGTTAAAAGGGAAAAGATATTAAAAAATGTAATATTATTTCAAATACAATGTCATAACACAGCTTTTATTAGTATTACTCTTCATGCTTTTAAATCATTACTGGTGATGTTAAGATATGCGAAGCTTTTTCTCAATAACAAAAGATAATGCTCTTTTCACTTCAGTAAAAAAAGTGTATTCTTTTTAAAATGTTAAAGTTAGAGTTATGTCTATTATATGAAAAATTATTTCTAAAAAAGTGATCACCGAAATATTGTTCTTTTCTTTTTTGTTATCATCTGATGTACGCAATTTCAAGTTTAAGAAACACTCCTACTTCTGTAATTCAAATAACGGTGATTATGCTTACTTTTCTTGTCAATAAATGTAAGCATAAAATGACGCCTCAACTTCCGGTTTTTTTCTCAGGAGATTACAAAATTTCCCAGAATGCTATTTTCCTTCAGTCCTTCCAAATACTGAGGATTTTCTAAGATCAAATGGCGTGGAGTTTCGAGTTTCTTTTTGAAGGATTTTCTCTTCTTAAGTTTCCGGCTCAATAAAGGGAAGAGAGTTTCGAAAGAAAATCTCTGCAAGATCTTTTCAATCTTTTTTTTCTTTCAGGAATGTGTTTTGAATGCACTTGTCAGGAAGGCTCCATACATCACGCAACAGTATATTAAAGCGAATGGAATTTAATATGACAAATTTGATAGCTTATCATATTTTTGCAGGTTTTCAGAAATGAATCGAATATGATTAATTTTATATTTATATGTGTATACGAAACAAAAATGATGACAAAGGTAAAAGAGGGTAACAAACAAAAGTGAAAAATATACTGTAGATTTGGGTTCTGAGAAAACGTCTTTCAATTTTTTTAGAGTACCATTTCCAAATAACGAAAAATTCACAATTTTAATGACCAATAACACAGCCAATTTTATAAGTAACTCTGTGAAACTATCCCTTGTATTTTACCATGGTATAGCGTGCCTTTTTCTGACTGCACTTTTTTGTTAGATATAATTTTTTTCAGTTATTTTATATATTTTCTTATGTTACCTCTAACGCTGCTGTAAGGAATTTCAATACATTTGTCATTGACATTTTGCTATAAATACACTCTTTCTTAGTCACACGAAGCGTGAATTTGAATCTAATTTGTATATAAGGACTTTGCCTATCAGCCTGCTATATATAAAAATGTATATGTATATAATATTTCAACCATATTACTATAGCTAATAATAGCTAAAGGTGTTTATATGCTATCAGGTTTTCATGTAAGGACAAGAAAAAAAAACTTTTTATCTTGAGATTTCGGCTAGTTTCAAGAGATGAAAGTGAAAAAGCAGTATCAAATCTAAGAAGTTAATGGACGGATATTTGAACACTTTTTACGTGGAAAAATGGAAGTTTCTTGTCATTTATAAATTTAGTTGTGCATTGAGAAGGACGATACAATTGATAATTACACCACATTGGATTGCTATTTGAAATAAAGAGAATACAATCCTACTTGTAATTGGTGAATTAATTTATTATCTGCTTATCTGTAACCAACGGTGTTATCAAGAATAATAAGCCAGTGTAACTCTACTGGCAAAATGTTAAGATAAAAATTTCCAAATGCAGAAACAGTCAAGAATTCTAAAAGTTTTTTGAAAATTATCAATGCATTCCTTTTTAATTTTTGGGGGTTTTGAAAGTATTCCAAGGTATGATCGAAATGTCGCCAACATTTTAAATATGTCAGAGTAGACTATTAAAATATATTTAATGGCATTACAGGACAAGACTTACACGGGAACAAAACTATTTAGGACAATAACATTTAATATACATAAATTAAAAGAATAGTCGGGGATTATATCATGCTTTAAGCTCACTTCCAACACATGGACTGATTGTTCATGGCAGTGGTCATTAGAGGGTCCAGGGAAAACAGTTTAGGTTATAAAGGTCTTTTTGACGATCATCTAATATGAAATCCAATTCAAAAGAGTTTCGGTTGCAATCAAGATAGTAGATTCAAAATTGTCTTGAAAATACTCACAATAATTGTAGGTAATAAGTAAGATTTTTTTAAACTGAAAAGTGTTTTAAAATAAATATGATTGAAAGTATTTTTAATTGATAGATATTTATATTGCATTTTTTAAGAAGGATGATTTAAACAATACAAGCTTAGCTTACAAGAAGAGGCATTTTTCTTCCATATCCTATTATATAATTTGAAAACATATTAATAGCGTAAAAAGTGTTTCTGATTTACATATATGCAAATAAGTGAAATATTATGTTTAAAAAAATTGAACTAATCGCATTCCTTGAGAAATGCATTAGTAACAAATAAAAGCAAGGAATGCATTAAGTAACAAATGAAGCAATTCTATATCTTTCTTTAACCCTTTAATTTGGAAACTGATTGCCATCTTACTTTATTATTTTCTTTGAGGAACGATTATTATTTCCATTTATTAGTTTTTGATAATAATTATTATTTTAATTTATTACTTTCTTTGGAGAACGATTATTATTTCCATTTATAATTTTTTGATAATGATTATTATTTAAATTTATTATTTTCTTTGGAGAGTGATTATTGATAAGAATTTATGAAATTTTTCTTTTATTGCTGTTATAATAAGAACTTTAAAACATTTCTTAAGAATTGCTTTCAAACAGGTATTTTAATTTTTGTAACTTATTTATTATCATTCTCAATTCGTGATCACCGTTGAAGTTAATTGACTCTCATCAATTCGTTGATCATAAACGTTGAATTTGCTCCTAAATTAGGGATTCAATAGTGATATCCTTTTATCATTTTCGTTTCTTGTCTAAAAAGGTTAATTAGCTTAAGTGACATGCAACTTTTTGTCTCCGATTGATACAATACATAAATTTAGAAAAATATTAAAAATTAGTTTCTTCAACAATAATTTCTACTTAACAATATTTTAATTTTATTCATTTGGTTCTTTAGCAAGTAGGTGAGAAAGAGAAAAAAAACGATTTTTATTCCATCTTGGATAAATAATTTTATCAGATTTACCACTTATATTATGAAGTACTATTTTTCCGATGTTTAAAAAAATAATTTGAATTCATAAATATGACTATGTTCTAAAATAAAAGCATTTACTATTTCGAATAGGTCAACTTGAATCTGATAAGAATCACAAATAAATGAATTTCAAAAATATTTATAACAACGCACATTTAAAAATTTCGTTTGACAAAATATTATTTATTTTTATGCTTTTATATCCAAGTGAAGCAAATTAAGAAGATTGATTCAATGTAGTTTATTCAGTAAATTCTTAGCTTTTCCAATAAAAAAAGGTTTCATATGTTTGGGATGAAAAAATAATAATTCCTTTAAAACCTTCATTGACATGGTTAAACTTTATTCATCTTTATTTAATCACATAATTCTCTAATCCAAATGCGTTCTTCTTAATCAGAAATGAAAATAAAATTTAGGATAAATTTTAACATTTATATTTAAAAAAAAAAACCGAAAAGAAATAAGCAAAGAAGGAAGAGAAACATTTTTAATTTGTTCTAAAAATTTTTTATAAGTTTTTCTTTTAAAGACAAAAAAAGATTTTAATTAGAAAATCTTCACTTTAGAACGCGGAAAAATTATGAAAGTCAAACCTTCTTATGCACCAGTAATTTCTTAATGCAGTGTTTATTGTACTTTATGTGCATATATATATATATATATATATCTGGTTTTGATGAAAATTTTCATCACTCTGATAACAGTGAAATGATAAGAAAGAAATCAGAAAAAAACATTAAAAGTAAATTTATAAAATAATTACACCAGAGATCTATGCAATAGAATATTTTTTTTTCCCATCAAAATTATGACGAGTAAAATAGAATCGTAAGAATTTACAGTGCTCGATTTGGAAGAAATGGAATCTAAACGACTTTGAAATAGCTTGAATAGAAAAATATAGCTTGAAACCTTTTTATGATTGCATCAGTGCATTATATGTTATTTATCTATTATATTTTATCGTCGAATATTTTTTAATAAAAATTATTATCATCTAAAAGTTTATCAGAACATTTTTATTTTTACTTTTCCCCATCTTTTTTGCTTCCGGAATTCTTTACTTTTCATATCTGTAATTCTAGCAATCAAATCTTGAAAAAATGGATTCTTAATCCGATGTTTCTGGTTCGCAATTTATAGGAATTTCGCATTCATAGAACTCCAGCATGTACAGCGAATAAATTACAATTCAATGAGATATTTACAGACTTCTAATTCTAAACGAGGTACCGTGTTCTAATTGAGGTGCCTGTCTTCCCCGTGATCTGAGAGTCCTCGTTTTGTGTCCCGTTTCGAGAATGGTTGTTTTTCTCTGTTCTATATGTGACAAGTATGAATGTACCCCTCTGTAAAAAGGGGGGTATGCAAGCAAATGTGAAGCTTGAAGTAGGTAAGTTCATATTCTTATCCTTATTTGACAATACTGACGAAACAAGAGAAGCTTCTTTTGGCTTAAATCGCTGACAGATAATTGTGAGAAGGTTTGTAAAGAGCCATAAATAATAAAAACCACTAATTCTACAAAATCGGATATCTCGACACTTTTAAAAACCTATATTATAAATATACAAACATTATTATATAAATTACAAACATTACAAACATTATTATAACATTATTAACATATATTATAAAACATTGTAGTTAAAACGCTCTGTGGTTTTTCAAAATCTTTTATATTAAGCATTATTTCCTAGAATAGTTTGCTCTTATCCACGTAGTTTTGTGTATTTTTTAATAACTTTTTATGCTTTTAGTTTCCAAATATCCTGAAATCCATACAAACTTATAAAAAGGCATTGGTAAAATGAAATGCCTGTTTATCATTTCTTTCCGTTTAATTTTTATTTAAAGTATGTACCATCCGTTTTCATACTCAGAAATCCATAGTTTCAAGATTTAATTTTTTTATAAATAACATTATGTGGGTTGTTGGAGTGGTTATTTCAACTTTATATCATTTCCTAAGCATATATTGTCCTAACCAACTTGGAGTAAAAGACAATATAATTGAAAAAAGTGTAGAGTTTAAATAAAAATCCAGTTATAAGTAGGTAAATGAAATAGAATATGCTTCAATCATTCAATTAAATTTAAATGGATAAAATTGCCTTCTATGACCATTGAATTTTATTCCTACATAATTTATTTTTACATAGTGTTTCAAGTTATTCTTTTTCTATACAAATGTAAAGCCTATTATAAAAGTTATATAAGTGCAAACATTATCTTAGTATTTAAAATTATAAAAGTTCAATATATAATTATATTTATACAATAATAAAAGTTCTAGTTATAATAATACGTTTCATTTCATAAGTTGTACAACATTTTAAAAGATGAAAATGTTTAAGAACTGTTCGTTATACATATTGTTTATTCCTGAATATTGCTTTGAATCATTCGTTTCCCCCATTCTTAAATCCATATCTATGTAACAATTTTTTTAGGAAATATAATATATGCTGTAGCACTAATAGCAATATCACATCTCTTCTGTAGAAGCCATAATTTAATATGTATCCATCTAATTTAATGTTAGCTCCTGTAGAATTTATGCTTTAAATGAAAATGGAAATGATTAATCTGTAATTAATATTCTAATGTTTTTGACTGAAACGAAATATGTTTTAAAGAAAAACTATGCTTACTGGAAACGTAGTCGCTGAGTATTTAAATCCTATAGGCAAAAAACAATATATTTCTTAATTTATGTAAAATGTCAAGAAGTTTTTAGTAATTTTTTCTCAGATTAATCATGATCAGATCAATTGTTTAACAATTTTTAGTTTTCAATACTTCAGACAGCAAGAGAATAAACAGAATCGTTTGAAATAATTGATCGAGAACCTGTTAAGCCTTCAAAAATCAGTCCGTATCCGAGAAAATAGCCATTTTAACAATTTGAACACAATGTGCCAGCGAGGATTTTCAACGTCAAATATGGTAACACAAGTGCGTGAATTTTCTACGCCAGTTAGGGTAACGATACGCAGATTAGAAATTTTTAGTTTCTTCATTCTGCTTTATTTTAATTCGAAAGTACTTCAGAATGAATATGAAAGATGGATTAATTAACAATTTTTAATTTTAAATCAAACCAAAAGAAAATAAACAGAGTCGTTTGAAATGAATGGCCTAAATTGTTTTAAGCCTAAGCTTATTAAAGTGGGAAAAAATACTGACGCCTCTCTTATTTGGAGGTGAGGAAATGAAAAGATTTTTTGGCCGAAAAATTAGTTCTTAATTAATAATTAAAATGTAAAAACGGGACCTCAGGTGAACATTTCTGACCTTCAAGGTATGCATGTGCTGAATTTGGTAGCTGTAGGTCAAACGGTGTGTGTGTGTAGGAGCGCCAACACACACACACACGGGCGCACAATACAAACATTGAATTTTATTATAAGTATAAATCAAGAGTTAGGGTATTTTAAATTTTTTTGATAGCTTCAATAATAATAGACATTTGTTAGAATTAGATTTTGATTACTGTCTCCAGGGAGAACAAATATTTTAACTGCCTTAGTTTCCACGTTACATATAATTTATCAAAATCAAATATTTACTTTTAAATAGAAATATTGGCAGGTATTACAAGAATTCAAAACGTCAACATTCAAAAAGTTATCCTATATTTGGAAAACAAAATTAAAACCCTCCGAGTTTATCCTTTACTTTTAATGTCTGGAAATATTGATTTAGGAATTTGGTTTTGTGTCTTGAAACCTGACAGGTTGTCGAAACCAGAATTTCAGTAAATCTTTATTTCCTTATCTCTTGTCCCTCCAGAGATTTTTAAGAAAAATACAATTTTTAATGTTAGTTTCAAGCCTCAAAAGAATACATTTTTTGAAAAGATTGGAAACAGATATTTACTTAAAGATACTTATAGCTGAGATAAAAGATCACAACAGTTTAAAAAGGAAGAAACAAGGGAAAATAAATGTGGATTAATAAATTCTGACGTTTAGTTTAGTTATATCAACGTCCCGTTCAAAGCAACACGAGGGCTATTTTACGACAGACCTCGCAATTTTGAACCATGGTCAGATGACGAGGACGACACCTGAACTGGCACCCCCTCTCCACACCACACCAACGGGAGGACATTTGGCCTGACAGATCTAACGTGTAAGAGACCCCTTCACACGACGGTTCTTCGGTAGAATTGAGTCTCGAGCCTGAAACCCTTCGGTTTCGAAGCCGAGACCTTACCACCAGGCCACCGCGGCCCCTAAAAACAAATTCTGAAACAATTTTACAACAATATTCAACTAAATTGAAAAGTAAATATATCTTTTGGGAGACAAATGAAAAGATGTAGTCATTTTTGCAGCTTCTATACCTTCAAACCAAATAACCTGAACATGCTATAACAACTGATTTCTTTATTAATTGGTTTCTCATCATCAAACTAAACTTTTCTCAAAATTTTCATCATTAGAATATTCAAGCAATTAATTTTTCTAACGACAGCAGAAGAAACAAATGAAATATTCTGTAAATGTTTTATACATGCCAAAATGATATAGTAGTTTATAGCATATACTGCTATATTATTTTGCATTACTATATTATTAAATAAACGCTATCTATGACACTATGTTTCATCAGTTTTGAGCCTATTTACTGGGTTCTGAATTTATCTTTTGAATTTGACTACTTTGTCTTCGAACATCTGTATTGATGTTGCAGCGATGTTTTCTAGCCTACTTTCAGTTTTATATATATATATATATATATATATATATATCTTTAAACTCCCCAGTTCTCCACTGTACACTTTTATATCAAATTATAGAATATAAAGTTCTTTAAATTTTCAAGGTTTTATGTTTCTTCAAGTTTTTATATTTTTGCAAATATGGATTCTGACCACTTTTTTTGGTTTCAGTAATTTACCGCCCCTTAAATAATCAAATTCGCTTGTTGCCAGCATGAAAAAGAAGCGCTTTCAATTTAAAAAAGGATGTTTGAAATACCATTTGCTATTCTTTTATTAATTTTTTCAGTGTTTTTCAATGAACATCGCTAATATGATAGTGACATCGCAAGATGTTTCATATCACTAAAGAAGAGTGCACTTTTCTGTTCATGTTTTATTCTCAGATAGAGCATGTTTTGCTAGTGAAAGATTCTTCGACATACAAAATTCGAAAATCTCCTCATGCTTACAACACAAATTTCTAATTAACATCTGATCAGAGTCATCAATCAGAACCGTATCCTCTGCCAGAACCTCTCAGCAGTGCAAAGTTCTTTCTTCTCTTCTATCTCGTTCCTCATGATTTACTGCAGGGAACGCCAACAAATATACGTCAGAACATTTGGTGAATGCATGGTAGAGAATCAGCGCATCTTAGTAGTATTCATGAAATCTGACGTTGCTTCAGAATTAATTTGAGAATGTACAATCATCAATTCTGCATTGCATATTAATAAATACTTGCTTGCTACTTTCATTTTCCTTGAAGGCGCAAAAAGTTTATGTTCCAGAAGGCTTCTTTTCGATTACCTTGTTCCTAATCCTCGCATTCGTTGAAGCATTCTCTTCGCCAGATTCAGTGTCTTCTCGACATCTATTTTTGCGATTTTCACTCAAAATCTTTCACTACAATCCTATGTTTTATAGTAATTTTTCATGTCCTTAATGCGTACTATACCAGCTCTGAATTTTTCTTCGAATTCGAAGCTGATGTTGCAGTAATGTTTTCTGGTTGCCATTTTAGTTTTTCGTGCATATCTTTATAACTACCCTTTCGCACACAGCATGCTTAAATCAAGTTATAGAATCGAAAATTCCTTACATTTTCAAACATTTATATTTCTTCAAGTTTTTGAAAATATGGATTCTAAGGTTTTGGCGATTTGTGAACCCCCTAATTTATCGAATCCTGAAATTACCAGCATGAAAAAAAACCTTTTATGAAAGTGTTTTCAGTTAAAAATTCTTATTTATAATATCATTTGTTATTTTTTTATAATTTTTTTCCAGTTTGCAATAGTTCTCTGACTCTATTTTTGCGATTTTTGTCAATTAAACGTAGTTTCGGAACCGATGTTAGATGTTCATTCTTTATTCTCTTGATTATTACTATCGTCCCTCTGAATTTGCCTGTCGAATATGGCAACACCCTATATATAAAACTTATATATAAGGTGAAAGGGTTATTAAAGAAGACTATTTATATATAAAGATTTTCAAATTCGGTCCAATTAATTTCATAAATTAAAGCGAGTTTTAGGTCTCAATTTTTGTTTACGATAATTTTATTTATGTTATTTTATGTTAATATTTGTTCACAAATAGAATAATACTGTATCTAAATAGTCAAAATACTTTGAAATGTAACTTAATTGAATATTTGAGCATTACATTTGTTTTCAAATATTAAATATTCATCAATTGTTTTGTTATTATTGTCTTATTGGCACAAGAGCCAAAGTAGGCCATACTCAGTCAAACTTACGGTTAATTAAAAAAATTTCTAATTAAAAAATTGTAAAATTCTAATATAATTCTAATATAACTTTAACAAGAATAAAAGATGCATTAAACAAAACATTCAAACTAACAACATTCAGTCAACATTCAAACTAAAACGAAAAGGTGGAAAATAGAACAAATTTAAAAATAAATAACTTATGGTATAAATGGAATGATAAAAATTAAACTCCCTTATAAATTTAAAAAGAAAATGTGAGGATTTTCTCTCAACAGATTGAGCATGCCCAGTGACAAAGAATTAAAAAAATTTAAATGATGATAATTAAAATAAGGACATTAAAAAAATCGTTAAAATTACTTGGCATCTTGATAGCAAGTGAGGAGCTCTATCACCAAATATGAGATATTTGTGAGTTATGCGAGTATATTATATAGTCAATTTAACATCGAAATCTGGCATTGGATGAGAAGACCAGGATGTAATTGTTGGTTTTATGCTATGCAAATTTTTATTTATTTGTTGATTTCTTGATTGTTGCCATAACGAATGAATATGACAGAATAAAATGTTTTTACGTCGGAGTAGGGTTTTTCATGCAGCATAACCACAATTGCTGTTTTAGTTGCGTTGTCTTCCAGCTCATTTCCGGTTATCCAACAGGATTTGGAATCCAACAGAATAATAATTTATAGTCCTTATTTTCTATATAGTCTTCATTAGATTCAGATTTTCCAAGCAACTAGATGAAATGAACTATGAAAATGGAAAACAGTTTCTTAGGATCTCATGGCGTCTGTATAAACACAAAAGTTGCGTTTAGAGTTTTGAGAAATTTTTTGTAAAGTCTAGTAAATTGCCAATAATATATAGAATGAAAACTAACAGCGATGAGAGCTGAAAAAGTTTTTTTTAAACCACAGGTGCCATTGTCAACTTTTCAAACCCACTGAAACGGTTTACGAAGGGAAATTCAGGAATATCACAAGGTGGAAATGAAAATAAATCAAATGACTGAATATCCCCGTCATAAAGTTCAGAATCGGAGGCGGAGAAGCAATTTTACTCTCTTACTGAAAGGAAGAATGTGAGAGGGGTCAGGCTGAGTAAAATCTTTGAAGACGAGTGGTAAGCATCAGAAAATTTTTGAGATGTTTCTGAATGGACAATGGTCGAAGGTAATATTTGACATATATTTCTGGTTCTTCAAAGCGCAACCATTTTCATCAATGATATCTATACTAAGAAATTATCATAAAGTGTGTACTTATAATAGTATTTATGAAACGATACAGCATATATTTATTGAATTTTCTCTGTTAACATAAAATTTGAATTCATTATTGTATTTATATAATATATTAATCTAATTTTATTTAAACAATATATTAATCTAATTATATTTATATAATATTTTAAACTGATAAATTTTGTTTTTAAAACTGATACATGTACAGCTTTTAAGCAAATGTAAATTAAAAAAAAACAACTTTGCATCAAATATCTATGCTATTTTTTTCCAGTCTAATGCTTCAATATCTATATTCTATATATGCCATGTGTTCATAAGCATAAAATTTCATATAAGTTAAAAGTATAATACTTTTATATTAATATATTTAAGTTTTCTTAAATTCTTTTTCTTCTTTTTCAAATGTTTTCAAAATTTTAATTTGGAATAAAAGAACTAAAGTATTGATGAAATTTATAGCAAATATTGTTCGAAAAATATTAATTCATTTAATTTCAAAACTTATAATGACAGATAATATTATAATAACTATATCATATATATCAGGGCTGTTTTTTTATTTCGCTATTTAATAAACAATATATTTTTGAGATGATTTTTATTTCCCCTTACTGTAGAGAAATATCACTTAAAGCATTGAATAGTATGAATCATATTTATGTAAATATTAATAAAACTCAATTCTTACAACTAACAAATATGTTTTACAGGAAAAGACATAAAAAGTCTTGTATATATATTGTATTCAATATACATGCTATTGATTTTTGTTTAAAAAAATATAGAAATAAGACACAACGTTTTTTAGCTGACTGAGATTTATCCCTAAATTTATATAGACTTCCAAACTTGACAAGTTGCCACTAGAGGAAATCTTGTAAATCCTCACTTTTGTAACATTTTGTTGTACTTCAAGTTCGTAAAGAAAATCTCTATGTCAGATGAACATAAGATTTAGAAAAGAAATAAGAAATGTATTTATCTTCAGAAAAGTTATGATATGCATATATTTCTTTCCAACCACATATAAGAAGTTAGTATGACATTTTAATTTACAATGCAATGTCTTTTTTGTGTTTTTGTAATGTCTTTTTTCTATCATCATGTTCTCTTAGAGGCACTGAAAATAAATTTCAGAGAATTAGGATTATATTTACTGAATAATGAATGTGCAATTGATGTATACAATATAGATTTTTGTCTGTATTTTTGAAATATATTCGTTCATGTTATATAAATTAAATTAATATTTCTTCTTCATGAGTTCAAAAACTCTTGCTTAATTCCTCATAAAAAAGACGATATTAACTTGAAGTAAAATACATTACAATCGTCTTCAACTATTGTACTTCAGGATATATTATTTATAAAAATTGTATATTATAAAATGCAGAAGAGAATACAGTCTCATAACCCTCATATCTCTAAAGATTCCTGCCATTGAAATTTTTGGTGATACGTAAATGTGGATAAATTAATATTTACAACATTACAAACATATGTTACCAGAACATTAAAAAATATTATCACTGATTAAGATAGTTTTCTATATTATAATAATGAAAGAAGAAATATCTTTCGCAATAATAAATAGATTTATATTATGAATTTAAAAAATCAATATTATTTATTGATAAAATGCTAAAACTATAAAATATCACAAGCTATTAAATTAAAGAGTAAAAAAAAATTAATATAAATTAGATCAACAATTTAATTTATAATTACAAGAAATAAAAATTCAATTAATTTATACAGCTGTTTGAAAAGGTTTGTAAGTTTTTTTAATTATCTATAAAAGGAATTTAGTCTGTAATCTGAGATTTGTGATGCAAAAATTTGATAAAATTTACAAAATATACGCCTTATGTAATATCGGAAACCTTTCGGATATTTATCATTTTTATAATTGTTATTAATTGATCTCAAGAGAAGTTTATAAAGTATTTACAGATTCAAAATGTTATATTAAATAGGAATGGCAAAATATGTCCCATTTATATCATGCATTCCGCATATTGATAAAATAAGTTAAATTGTTAGCAGATTTTTTTCCCTCATGAGTGTATTAATAAAAAAAAGCAAAAGTCATTGAAAGTTCAAAATACTTAAAGAAAACATTTATTGATTGTTTAATTTTTATACCGTATATGTTTGAAAAATTTTACATTATAACACCGTAATTTTTTTAAAATTCAAGTGTTAATAGGAATTTTTTTAAAAAATTTATCTCATGCCTCAATAAATTTGACATTCATATTTTGAGAGATTGAGATGTTATAAAATGGTTTCTATTATTACAAAGGCATCCGAAATATAGTGATTTCAAGCTACAAACAACTTCATTAATTTTAATCCTTGAATCTCCAATTTTATTTTACTATGATTCTATAATTTTTTTTGAATATTTAAAGTTACTCATTTAGTGAATGTGAGTGATATGTTTCAGATGCTTTTCTTCTATAAAATAAATCTTTCCTCAAGTAAAAACTATTTCTCTAATTCATATTTTAATTTTTTTACAGTGCGAATGTTTTCCATCTAATGTAGTTTTACTACTGATCTAAAATAATCAAAACAAAGTAATAAATTAACTAAAATAATAATTGTCATTAGTTATTATTAAAACAATGACTAATGTCAAGGCATTAAAAGATAAATATATATCTGTAATGTTAGTAATTAAAAAAATATTTGTGAATCCTGATAATAAAGGTGCAAATAAAACTATAATAGATAACCGTCGTTTCTTAGTTTGGAATAGAAGAAAAAGAGCTTACGTTTACACATAATTATATTTTGCTTAAAAAGTGTCTCTGCATTGTATTTGTTTTGCACATTAATTCACTGATAACATAAATTTATATATTTATGTACGTATATATAAATATATAAGTAAACATTTTACAAATAATTTATATTTATAATAATTTCATAATAAAATTATTAATATTCTTTTTATATTATATGTATATGCTATAAAAATTGCTAATTTTTATAAAAAATTGTATAAAATATATTTCATATCTACATAATACAAAAGCTAATGAGCATTATAAAATACGTTAATGTGCAAATTGCGTATATTTTACAGCGTTGCATTGTAAACATTGCATATGTAGAGCATCAGAAATAAGTAATGAAATTACAAATGAAAAAAATATATTTGTATATAAACAAATGGGAAGAAACCCTACCTAGAAAAGAGGAAATTACACATTAGCCTCTCTTATATATTCTGGTCCTTCTCTTGATATCTAACTAGTTTCCCTTTCCTTTCAAGTTTCTTTTCCTGTTAAGGACAATTTCAGTGATTTCACAATGGAACACGAAACTTTTTCGGTTTGCAAACTTTAAAAAGCAAAGTTTTTCCTGTTTTCTAATTTCATGATCCATTGAAACAGAAACAGGCTGCCAGTTTCTTCAGAAATGCAATTCTAAGTAAAAGCCATTCGCTGTAAAATCAAAAAGAAAGTTCCAATATCCTTTTAACAGTTAATTTCTTTCGGAAAGAAAGCAAAAATTTTAATGTCGGTTTATTAATGCCTCAAATATAAAGCCTTTTCATCCATTGGCTTTATTTTCCTGTTCTTAATTTTGAAGAATATCAAAGAACATTCTTATGGCTTCTTCATTTGTGGAATTATCTTTATTATCATTTTATATATTTCTGATTTTGTCGGACCGATTTTTTGGTGATGGTATTTTTCTTCTAAATGAAGTTAAATAATGAGTTAAATTTAAAATGTAATCTTGCAAATTAACATAATTGATAATAATTTGATAATTGTGAGATAATTGATAATTCAAACTATTTTCATATTAAAATATAATAAATAATTAATTAATCATAATCACTATAATATTCCTGTTTTTATAAAGTTTTCCTGACGAATCAAGCAGTTTTATATGCCTGTAAAAATCCCCCACTGCGATTTAATATCCACTTATATTTAAAGAAATGCTTAATTCTAATTATTTTATATCCCTCATATATCTAATAGATCGTAGAATTATTACATTAAAAATAATTGCTTTCACATTCTACCAAATTACTTATAAAGTTTATAGTACATATCTCAAAATGCAGAAACACATTATATCTTTGTTGCACCAGCCATTTATTGTGATTGACGAGTTCACTGACAGTATTTATCTCCTCCTCTGTATTCCCATTACTTAATAATATGGTGAATCTTTTTCAGCTATTTGAAAGCAAAGTAAAAAATTCACGTGATTAAATATTTGACGAACAATCGCAAATTGATTGAATATCAGGAAAAATGAAAATTATATTTTAAAAACTATTCATAATGAATAACTAAAAAAATTGTAGAAATTCAGAATAAGATTTCGTGACTATTAAATTGAAATGCTTAAAAAATCAATTTCCAATTTAAAATGATGTAAAAATCATTATTGTAAAGCCATAATTTTAAAACTCAATAATAAAATTCGAAATCTAACACAGATTTTTAATTAATTTGATAAACGATTTTAACAAATTTTTTATGAATAGTGCATTTTTCAATTTGTAGTACATTTATATTGAATTACATTCTAGATAAAGCAGATCAACAAAAAAAAAATCGTGCGCTAGTATTCGCATGTATAACAATAGAAACCTACATCATTAAAAAAGATCAAGAATTGTTAAAGTGTTTCATATCGTACTTCAAGTTATTAAGTGCATTCATATGGATGATTCCGAAATTGATCATTTGTTTTGGAACATATATCTTGATGAAAATCAAATGTAAACATCGAAAAAATATTAATGAAATATTGGTATTCCGATAGACGCTCAGAAAATTTGAGTTATCGATTCACGCAGATAGTAATAAGGGCGCTTAGGGTTATAATAAAATATATAAAGATCATCAGCCCATTTACAGGCCTCTGTAAACAAACATATCTTTTTATTAAGATTATGAGCATCATGATTTGCGATAATCATCAAGATATGACTTGTGCTGTCAAGGAAACCAGAAAAAAAATGACTGAATGAAATAGATGTCAACATATTCATTAATTTACTGGACACACTTTAATGGAAAGTAAATAACAAAATTAAATAAAGAAATGAGCCGTAAAGTACGGAATTAATTAAGAATATGTTTTGATCTAAACTAATTAATTAATATTTGGAATAGAGGCAGATACATCAAGTATTATAATTTTTCATGTCTTCAATTGATTTATAAATAGAAGATTTGCTTTGGTATAAAATATATGAATAAATCTGACTAGAGTTGAAACCACAGATTTATAAATAAATGGAAAGACATGTTTTTACTGAAATCATCAGAAGAGATGGTTAAAATGTGTATGGAACCATACAGATGAATAAACTGCATATATTGCTGGACATTGGATGAAAATATGTTTGAAGAAATTGATTTAAAAGGTCTTTGAAGAGGCAAGAATGAGAATTTGTTGTTACAGCCTCAAATGCCATGTCCAATTATTATTTCATGAATGCTAATGAATAACACACATTATTTAGAAGTAAAGATTTGAAAACCACAACCGAAAGAGAATGCGTTCAGATATCCATAAAATAGATAAGTAGCTACACTGAAGCATTAAAATATTGACTAGTCTTAAATAAATAATGGTTAAGTAAGACTATTAAATAAAAAAATAGCATAAAGGATATTGAGAATAATTGTATAAATGACACTTGGCTCATGAAATAAATTTTTCAGGAATTACAAATGAATATGATATCATTAAACATGTTTTCTTGAAAAAATCTAGTTTTTATTTAAAAAATCTAATTAAACATGTTTTTATTAAAAAAGTATCCCTTTTATGTATGATCAGGTGTGAACATGATATTCGGTTTTCACAATATAGTTTTTCCATCATCTATCGTCTGTTAACATAGTTTTATTTTGGAGTCAGCTTTCACTGTGTACATCCAACATTTAAAGGTATTATTTATGTGATATATTTATTCTTCTATTTTTTAAACTATTTCTTAATTTCTTAACTTAATAATTATAGTTAAACATCAAAATAATTAAAATATCGTTATATCCATATTTTCACTGACAAAATAAGAGAATTTCTTTTATTTTGAAAACGACAAAGACTCTTTTTGTCAAAATTTTAAAATTTATCTAATTTAGTACTTCATAATGTAAGTTCTAATCTACTTCTTTATTATATTTCCTTTTGTAAAGTTTTCAGCATATTTATAATTGGACCGTAGCTAGTTTCATTACGGTAAAATATGTTTTCGAATAAATCGGAATAATTGCAACGAAAAGTGTATTAATGAGTCATGCTTAAATCTCACTGAGTCTTTATTCAAAAGCAATATTTGCTCTTCACTTTAGATATGTTAGTCTGAATAATCTGAGTTCTACACAATTAAAAATAAAATAAATTTCTCAGAAAGCTTCTTGTTTTTCCATTGTGAGCTTCCAGCACATTTCTGAAGAATATTTCCAATATAATAAGTAGCTCTTGAAACAAAAGTATATTAGAATGAAGTCATTATGCGTTTCTATCTTTTTCCTGTATGGCAATTAAATTATCTTCCACAGATTTCCGGCACTCATCTTTTGCTGAATATATACAAAGAAAGCTGAAGTAATTCTTGAAACAAATGTCTTTAATTTCTTCAACATTTTATTTGGAATTCCAAATTTTTATTTCTTATTTCTAACGAATTCCGCTAAAGATATTTCAAAATCTGCATTTAAGAAGAGACGAAAGAGAAATTCAAGGTAAAATGTAAGGATCATAAAGAGGAAGCTTTAACATTTGTGATTCATTAAAGTAGAAACAGCAGCTAAAACAAAGTCTTTAATTGGAGATCATATAAACACATTAATTTTATGAATGAAATTAGAAGTTTAAAGTGGAATCTTTGTTTACTGATTGTAACATGGTTCTATATTTAAAATTTAATCAAACTTATCTTAACAACTGTTAAATTTTATCTAAGGAAAACAGTTTTTTTGATTGCCATCAAATACATTTCTTTCATTTGTTGTACATAAATTATTCCTTTTTATACCTAACGACTGCTTATGACTAATCTTTTTTACATTTTCGTTTAGTATATAAAATAAAAGTTATAATATCTTGATCTGAATATTTTTCTGTTTAAAATATATATATGTTTGCATTTCTAATTCTGTAGAGTTCAATATACTTTTTTTCTATAGAAATAACAAATTCACATTTTGTAGAAAGTTGAATGAAGATAAGAATTAATATTAGATGTTAGTCGAATAACAATATAATTGATAAGAACAAGGTTTCTAAATCCAAAAGTTGAGTCAAAATTGATTATAAATAAAGTTTATTTCCAATTAAATTAAAATGAAGATATATATCTGTAACTGAAATATATCTGGATTTTTTAATATTAATCATAATTCTGGTATCAAATAATAAATGTGCAGTAATTCTTGAAAATTGCCGTTTTATGTATTTTTACTCCTATATAAAAACTCTTATAAAACAGAAAAAAATATAACCAAAATTTTTAAAAATCGAATGATATTGCTGCCCACGTCATAAAAAGGGATAATTTTAAAGGAAGTTATTTCAGGAAAAAAAAACAATTGAGTATATTATGATAAAAATGGGAAATAATAAAGAGATTGTAAATAAGAAACATAAAAGAGTTTACTGTTATACCAATTAATTTACGGTGAATATATAATCAAATGCGTCATCTTATACAAGAATTTAGTCACGGAAAACGTTACTTACATAAATTTGAAGCAGAATGTTTGGGTTAATAATATCTGAGCATGTTTAGTTTAAAATATTAATCTTTCAATTTCATGGAATATTCAATCATTTGCTGAAATCATCTTGACATAAAATTATGGAATATCTCCGAACTTATATTATATGCATAGTTAAATTTAATTTTCCGATTTATTCGGGGTTGAATGAGCTTAGAAAATTGTTACAAAGCAGAAAAATGACAGGAAATGAATATTAAAAAGCTATTATATTCATTATATATATGAATTTGTGAGGGTCTAATGTTATGTTAAGACACAGTCTTTGCATGAATTATCTTTTATTTTAATTCTTTTTATTAATTATAGCTTCTCTGTCACTAAGCCTATCGATTCCAAAATGTAGAACAAGGTGTGTTCAAATAAAAACGTATGAATCTACACTGTAGGTATGAACGAAGACTTTATTCAAAGGAAATGTCGTAGGCATAAGGACAACGAATCCATTGATTCACGAAACAAAGGATTCCTTATTTCCAAAATTCCTGTGACCATGACGAGAAACAGTCTCCTTCACAGTATCTGTGAGTTTTGTATCCGAGTTGAAGTGCTTACTTTTAAGTAGTTTTTTCTGGGGACCAAACGCATGAAAATCTCAGGAGATATGTCCGGGGTGAAGGGTGGATTGTCGAGTTGCTCCCACTTGAATTTGGCAAATCCCAAGCATGTGACTCAAGAGATCAGTGGACGCGAGTCATCATGGAGCAGAACTACACCCTCCATGATTAGCTCTGGTCTTTTGTTCTTGATGGGCCCGCATAGTCTTCGGATGTCTCACAGTACACATCGAAATTAATGGTTCTCTTATACTCGAGGAATTCAGCAAGTAGCGGACCTCTGGCAGATTTCTTCATAAGGGTCTCCGTTCTTAGTTGTGCGTGCTCCGATTTATACTGGAGATTCTAATCTCTTAGCTAGATGTCTTACTACGTTCTCCCATAGCGGTGTAGGCACACATGTTAGTGATTACGCTGTTACGACGCATCATACCTTTTCATTTGAACATGGTTGATGATGATGCTTGTGTAATCACTATTTGTAACAATATACAACGGAGTATATGGGAAATATCAAGCTTGTATGCTCAATGGAAATTATTCCTCAGCAAATTAAAAATGTCTATTAACAAATCTTGATAATAAAATTAATTTGTTACTTTAAGTATGGCTACAAAAAATTAGTGCTTTAAACCAAATGTTTTTTTATTTGTTTACAGTTTATATTAAATATTTTGCTCGATTATAAATCGTAAAATAAGTAATTTACTTATTTTACTATTATTTTAAGGTATCCGACTAAGTTCAAAGGAAAATTGATAAAAAATTGGATTTTTAAAAAAACTTTTATGATTTTTGATATAATGTCAGTTATAAACACTGTAAATACAAAAAAAAAATATTGGAAATATAATACACTTTGAGGAAAAAGAAAATTTCTTGCAGATTTAATTAAATTTCACCAAAACGGCTAACATTTTACACAAAATTGTAAAGCAGCAATCCTATCTTTCTTTTTACACAAGTTATAGGATATAATAATGAATGAAATGAACTAAAATCTAAGAAAAATGTTGTGATGCAAGGACGTTATGGGATAAAATATAGGTATATATGCATTTCTTTCATAAATTCACAACTTAATTTTTTTAAGAACATCTATAAATGAAAAAAAATATTTCACCTACAATAAAACTTATAGTTAATTTCATTGACCATATTATATAAATCACGAGCTGAAATTTACATGTCAATACCTCTATTAGGTTTTGAGATATCATGTTAATAGTGAAGAATTTTTATGAAAATTAAAATTTGAGTTAAGCTGAAGATTTTAGCTAAAAAATATGTTTTGCTTAAAATTGCCCTGGATGATAGGCTAGGCTTTCCTCTTCCCAGAAAAGACAAACTGTCTTGGAAAGAGGAAAGTCTGAACTACAAGAAATAACAACAAAAAATCTTAAATGTGGTCTATAACCAGTGTTTTTAAAGTAGTCGAATACCTTAAATAATTAAAAACTCTTTATATTATATTTAACAACTAGCTGCCTTTGGCGACCAGCTAGTTCACCATGATGAATGCGTTCTGCTTTATAACTTATTAGTCAAATATATTTAAACTTAAAACTTCGATAGTCACGTAAATCTTATTATTATAAAAACCTTGAGATTATTTATTCATTGTACGATATATATCTCTGATTTGCAATAACTTCTTGTGGAATTAGGCGGAAAATATCATATCTTATATTTATTCCATAACATTACGACACCATTTTAACACTTGCTGAGCATCACACTTTCCTAGATCTAATTTGCAATAAGAGTTAATTTTATCATTCAGTTTGAGTTTTTGTCAAAGAACGGAAAAGCAATGGTACACGCTTGACGTGCTCTTACAGGTTAAATTCTACTTTCATTTTGAGAGAAATTAATTGTTGGAAAATATAATTATTGTATTTTTTTTTAAATCATTAAAAATAGAAACTTGATTTATAGGTTAAAACATTGTTATCAATGAAAAAAAGTCATTTTTAAAGAGGATATTAAAAAAAAAATGTTTGTGTTGTATTATTTTCGGAAATTATCAATTAAATTTTCCAAATATTAGCTTAATTTTTATCTAAAAGTTTCAAAAATACTAAGTTAAAGTATACTTTTTCATCATTAAAGTAAATATGTACTTACCAAGTGTGGTAGCTGTAGATTATATGGTCTATCTAGCGTGTAGTGCACTAACACACACACACAAACACACATACACACACACACACACACACACATACACATACACACACACACATACACACACACACACATACACATACATACACATACACACATATACACACACACATACACACACACACACATTCATATACGAAAACACATATTCATTTGATTATCAGCTATGGAGTAATTCAGGCATTTACTGGCCTGAAATTGATATTTTCTTTAAGATGGTGGACAGAAAGATCTAAAAAACCCGCTTTCAAAATAATATTCTTTTATTTTTATAAATCAGTCTTAGTGATTTATTTAGAAGATTGATTGACATAACAACTTTTGTTTAAAATATTAATAAAATATTTTATAAAATATAGCTCACAGAGCAAAGTATGAAAAAATCTAAAACACATTTTTCATCAATTCATTGTTTGTCTCATTTTTACATAAAATATAATGATTTACTTTATTTAGATTAAGATAATAGTACTAAACAATATGTATGCCTATTACTAATGATTTACAAATTTTGCTAATTTTTTCTCTTTGACATGCTCGTACAGAATAAATTTTGTTGTTTTGTTCCAAAATATGTTGTTGAAAAACATGGTTAAAACATTTATCTCTGAATTCATTAAAAATAGAAGTTTAAATTATATGTTGAAATGCTTATACCATTATAAAGCTAATTATTTTATTTTTAATTTGATGCAAAAATCATGTTTGTGTGATGACAGTTTCGGTAGTTACAGCAAAAAAATGCCAGAATTTCCCTTAATTTTTTTATTAATTAAAACTATAATTACAAATTCGAGAAAACCGTTCCAAGGTGCACATTCCGAGTGTCTGAAATATTGTCTTACCAAATTTGCTAGCTCTAGATGGAACGGTTTGGCCTATAGGGCGTCAACACACACGCACAACCCCAACATTGAGCTTTATTATAAGTATTGATAAAGCAAATAAATTGAGCTCTGTAGATAATAATAAATAATTAAGCAAATAAATTGCTTCCATTTTCTATTTATTGCGGAATAAAAGCTGGGTCTGAAATAATCGTTGTCATTTATTTTAAAAAAAATAAGAAAATGCGAAAAATTTCGGAAAGGAAAGAAGATTGTCTGTGGTCCTGGATGAAGATGAAGTCTATAGCCTCCTACCATAAATATTCCACAGAAGTTTCGAAGGAGAAAACGCCCTTTATTATGCATTGAGATTCATCTTGTCGGGTTTGAAGAACACGAGGATGAAGCCTTGGCATAACACTGTCACCGGATCTCAAAGTAATCGAACCGTTATGGTCGATTTTAGAGCGTTCAATATGGAATCGATATCCTCAACCAGCATATCTCTAAGAACTTTAGCAATGTCTCTATGAATAATGGTGCAGAAGTTATTTAAACCCTTTGCAACACTTGTATAATTCGGTTTCCTAGAGCATTCAAATTGTATTACATGCTAAAGTGACCCTAAGATTATTATATTCGCTTGTGGCGCTTCTATTATTTCGAAGTACATTTTATGGTAATACATTAATATATTTAATATTTTTCATATAACAGGATTAAATTTTGAGCATTTTGAATCTTTTTTTCTTTCTACTTTATCAACTTTAAATGTATTACATTCATACATATTTACAGTTCATTAATACTTTCAATACTACCGACTTCACGAAAAGACAAATATCAATTCTTCTGGTTTTAAACAATTTTTATATAAAAAATAAATGAAAAAAAGTGACAGTAATCTTCAGATATGTATTATAAAGTTAAACCTATCTAAAATGGCATAAGACAAATTTTAGCCCACATAAACATGTAACTGGAAATACCTGATAAGATATGTTGTATGTAGCGTTGAAAGTGTTAAAATGAGCTATTTCTAAGGATTCTCGAATGAATTTTAGATTGCGAATTTCTGTAACATTTTGAGTAAAATTTGCTGAAAGAACTTATTTTTATGTAGGGAATTATATTTACTTATTTCTTCGGATATAAATTAAATGACAGCTTCAAAATAAAGAGAGGTAAAGAAATATCCGGTGCACAGATTTAACATAGATGGTGTAGAATGTGTCAAAGTTTCATACAAAAAAGCAAAAGGTTGAATGCTTATTGGTCTACACTTTTATAAAAGTGTGAACACCATAATTCAAAAACGCAATGATTTAAATGTATCAAATTAGGTAAGGGATTTTTTGATAACAAGTGTAGTTTTGTGTCAAAACATTGTTTCATTCGATTAAGAAAATCGTGCCCAAAACACAAACTGTTTTTCGGGATACTATTTACCGCATTCCAGAGATTAATCGAAAAATTATGATGGATGTAGTAAAAATGCTAAATGAGGGACAAAATTCAACTTTTCGTAACTATTGTACACCATTATCATGCAAGGCTTTCTTAAGTCTAACAAGTTAGAGCATGCGAGAAATTCTTGGCGATACCATTTCTACTGGTTTCATATTATATTATACATGCAACAGTTACATCTAACACGTTCCGCGGGTCAAGAATGATCCCTTACTTAAGTCTTCAATATATTACTGTTTCAAAATCCTTTGTTTAAATTTAAGGGATTAGTTTATCTTAGTTTAGTTGTATTAACGTCTTTATTTAAAGCAAAATTAGGGTGATTTCGGGACGGTTATCAGAATTTTGAATCGCGGACAGATGAAGAGGATAACACCTAAGTTGGCACCCCTTCCCCTGCTAGCTTCTACATTTACTTTTAATGGATTTTATGAAATGCGGATTATGGCCCTTTCTTCATTAGGTTTCTATTCTGTTTTACTTGAAAGCGTAATTGTTGGGGGTAGACGAATGACCTTTAACAGTAATCAATAGTTATTCCGAAGTTCGAATATAAATATACCAGATGCACATGAGATATAAAATAAGTCTAAAGAAAGGGTTAACTATTTACTGCTTTTTAGTTTATTAATTCATGTATTCAATTTATCCAGGAAATGGTCTAAACGGTACATATCTTTTTGCACACATGTCTAATAATTTACAATTCGATTATAACCTATTAAGTTAGCTTTCCATGATACCAGTAGGCTGAAGCATTTTCGGTAGTCGATATACAAGCATGCGTTATATTTGAATTACTTGTGCTAGGTATATGCTTTACGTAAAAAAAAAAAAAAACGAAAAAAAAATATTTTGAGAAGAATCGATCAATGGATAGATTACTATATGCTTGTTCTGCAACATACATTTCAATATGATAACTTAAAAACATATTTTTCAAAATAACTGAAACTCGGTGAATAAATGTATTGTTTCGAAATTGTGAACCTAATAAAACAAAAATTGGCAATGAATACATTTTCGATTATTCTCGCATTTCTGTGAACTTAAGCACAAAATAACCTCCCCCTCCCCACACACACTGTCATTGATGAATACTTTATTCCAGATTGTATTAAATTCCTTTTACAATTAATTTGATTTTTAACCCTTTTGATGCCGAACGATGATATATCATCGTTATACTCATTTACAAAAAGTGCAAACAATGATATATCGTTTTAATGGCATTTTACTTTACATCATGTATAAAAGTACTTATTTCCTACTTTTATTTTCATATATTGAAACACAAGCGGTATGTATCCTTTCCTTTCGTATTTTTCTGGTTTTCAAATGTTGTAAACGGTAATATTTTGAATTCATGAAATTTATCTTTCACCTTAGTAAATTTGTTAAATTGGCCCAGCACCTTTTATATAAGTATGATAATTTCAATTGGCACTAAAACGTTTAATAATATTTTGATTATTTTTATTAATTTCTTCTATAATTTTTTATTTTATAATATATCATCAAATATTATATGATCTTTAATTTTTATTCGTTGTAGTTAATTTCAATTATAGTAGAATTAATCATTATTGAGGTGGATACTACATATTAATCTTAGTGTGTTTATATTGATGCCTGTGCATTTATTTTTAATTTGGATACATCTATTATTTTTAAATTTCTATGATATTACTAAATAGAATGGATGATTTAATTTCTGTCCATTGAAGTTAAATGCAATTATTGTGGAATTTATCATTATTGAGAGGGATACTACATATTCAATTCTAAAATGCTGACTTTGATGCCAGTAAATTTATTTTTTAACTAAGAATTTATTTTTAAAACCCTGATATCGTTGTAGGCTTTATATAAACACACTTTCAATGGAACATTAAAAATTCTAATTTTTTAGAATGAAAGATCTTTTTTATTTAAAAAAAATCAGTTTCAACATTTTACTGGCTAAACATAATGCGTCAAATAGGATTGAACAAATTTCATAAAGACAACTTGTGTAGAAACACATCTAATTGGACATAAATAAATAATATGTGTATAGTTTTGTACTTCAAGTATTTTGAACACTTATTTTAAGTACTTTTCCGATTTATCGAGCCTACCCTGACTGATGTCTGACAGAATGTGATTTTAAAGAGCTTACTATCAGAGCAGACTATAACTGTCAGAATATTAGATTGTGATCGATATATTTTAGTCGCTTTTAAAAATTTCTCCCTTTTCTGGTCTATCATTGCAGCTATCTATTAAACTGAACATTCGTGGAATTTTTCCCATGAATTTATTTTCTATCTCTATGTTTTTTGCATGCATTCAGATATTTCGCATGTGAAATACAGGTAAAAGACTTCTATTTTCAGAACTTTCAATACTTGCATACATAATAAATCACATGTAGTTTCTTCAGCCAGAGTCAAAGAAATGTCAAGCGAAACATGTTGTTAGGTTCTTGTTATTTTTCGAGGTTCCATTTCCTTTGATGTTTCTTTCTTTGTTAAACGTAATTTTGTGTATTGATTTTTATAACTGTACAATGAAATGCGTTGTTTTTCGAGTTACCTGGTTTTTTCAAAGCAATCCTAACAAACCGCGTTCCGCTTTCGTTATTTTGTAGTCTACTGAAAAAAAAATATGCAGTTTATTCAAGAAACTGATTCCCTGATGCAAATCACTCCCTGTTAAAGGAAACAAGTTTTCAGTAAATTTTAAAGAAAGAGGTTATAATTTATGACAGGAAGAAAAGAAATTCCACTGCTGAGATTTTTTTAATGAAAATATTAAGATTTTGGCCTCTTTTTAAGTGGTTATTAGAATATGGACGATAAATCACATGAGATATTGACAGATTTTTCATCCCGTACTAATAATATTGATATACCTGTTTCCATTGTATGATTCTGATCTTGTAGTTTGAGACAAATAAAGATTTCGATGGAAAAAAATTCATTATTTATGAACCCATTTGCATCATTATCGTATATACACGCTCAGTTTTCCTGGTAACTATCACTGGAGAGTATATATATGCTGCATCATATTATATGCTATGCATATAATATGATATATACTATATTCATATTATATACTATATACTTATATTCATCCCACATTTCAAATATTACCACACTGAACAAAATTGCTAATAAATAATGCTCAAAAAAAATTTTTTTTCTACAATTTTACGCCTAAATATGAAATAAAATTTTTTATGTGATATGGGCCTTTCTTTTCATCTTTCCATATGATGCAAATGGGTTAAAAAACAGTAATGATGAATTGCAATCTGACAGGATAAATGGAAAGCGCCATAAGCCATATTATTACTAAAATAGTTCTAATTTCATTAAAAAAATCTCAATAAAATAACTAATAACAATAAGATAAGATTTACTGAAGCATACTTACAAGTATTTCATACTGCTTCAGATAATATAATATGTATTAATAACACATCGATTGGTTTTATTTCTCTTATAGATAATATTTAAGAAATTTAACTACTTTAAGAACTGCAAACTACGGAAATTCAGCATTACAGCGCAAAGCTAAGATCTATTGTAATATTCTCTTTTGTAGCATTCGGGTCAAATTATAATTTATTTGTTTCAATACAAAAGCATGGTGGAGTTAGTTATAGTGGTATACTTTATAATGCAGAAACAATTTGAATAATTGTTGGTACATAGACAAGGTGAAACATTTAAAAATTTCATTGCTCAAGATTATATAAACAAATATCATTGCTGATATAACTGAATTAATTAGTATTAAGTATAAATTAAATTAGAACGTCTCTTGATTTAAATAGTTTGAAAAATTGTCTCGAACAAAGAGGGAGAACAAAACTATCAGTAATAACTGATTTAAAATATTTGGAAAAACTTTTTAACTTTAAGAATTTGACAAAATGCCAGATAACATTTTAAGGGAGCAGTGAACATTATCAGACAATTTTGGGAATAATACAATTAAGGTTATGAAACATTTTATGCATTTGTATAAAAATCTGAAAACGTCGAATTTCTTAAAAGCGAAATATATGTATTTTTAAAAATATAAAAGGCGTATCATGCATTAAAATTTTTAAATTTCCCATTCGTTCCATTCCATTTTTTTCTTATTGCCCAATTTAAACACAGTAGTTATTTGGAACAAAACTACATATGATTTTGTAATTCAAATTAAATGCTAATTTTTTAGAAATATTTTTGTACACACTTACTGAATTTTTATTAGAATTTTATGTTTTTCTGAACCGGAATTAACTTAAAAAAAAAGCTTGAAGCGTACCGCATTTTTGACCAAAATCTTTCTTATTAATTTCATTTTATTTCTCTAAAGTTTAATACACCACGAACATTTCTAAGCCATTTAAATTTAGCTACATTATCATTTGAAGAAAATTCATTATGATGCGCTTTTTCCTCTTAGTCCTTCAAATATTTATTTTAGTGAACATTACATTGCATTGCCCTATTTTAATCGAATAGAAACATGTATTTTGGTGATAAAATGATAAAAATAAGATTGAAATAAATAAAAATGAACGAAAACATGCAAAGTCCACTGTTCCTTATTAGTTGAAGTTGTTAAGTTGACAATCACACCTTACTTTTTTTCTGGAAGTGAATATGTTATGAATTGGATACTGTAAGTGAAGCATAGATTTGTAGAGTTTAAAGAAAATTCTCTTTATCTAAGAGGAAAAAATTAAATAGGAAATTTAAATATACTAAAATAGCCTATGGAAAGAGCCTTTTTATCATAAGAATAGCTTATATAAGATACAGCTATCTTTAAAAACAAGTTATACAAAAAAAAATTAAATCAATTCCTAAATAAGTCAACAAAGAAAATTTTTATTTTAGTTAATTTTTCTTTCACATATATACATATTACAATATTAACAGACTTACAATATAAAGTAGCAATTTTTTTTCCCAGTGATCTACACGCTTCGATATTTATTCCTAAATTGATATCCTGCTGAATATCTAATAAGAAAGAAATTTTTTATATTATACAAAAACTAAATTTATTTAATATATCAAAAAAAATTAATGATTTTTGTTAGAATTAAACTCGCATTCTTGACCTTCAAGCGAAAATTAGTGACATCTTTGGGCTGCGGCCTGTTGATTTCAATTTTCCTTACAAATTGCTGAAATACGGTTGAAAGTATTCAAAATTAATTAAATTTAATTAATGAATTATATATATGAAAAAAGCTGTATTAACCTCCAGTGTCATACACTACAAGTTTAAAAAAAGTATTGGAAATTGAGTGGATGAATACAAACTATTTTATTAACGATTAAATAACCGGAATAAGATATATAAATATATATATACACTGAAGTGACAAAAGTCATGGGATAGCAATATGCAAATATACAGATGGCAGTAGTATCGCAGCGAAAAAGTATAAACGCGCAGTTCGTTTTCCAGAGCTTTCATTTGTGTTCAAGTTATTCATGTGAACAGGTTTTTCGTGATTTATGGCGGCACGACGAGAATTAACAGACTTTGAACGTGGAATGTTAGTTGGAGCTAGACGCATGGGTCATTTCATTGCGGATATCGTTAGTGAATTCAACATTCCGAGATCCACAGTATCAAGAGTGTGCAGAGAGTATGAAATTTCAGGCATCACATCCCATCATGGACAGTGGGCGACCACCTGAACTTAACTACCGAGACCGCCGACGTCTGTGCAGAATGGTCAATGTTAATAGACACGCAACACTTCATCAAATAACTGCAGGAATCAATGTGGGACGTATGAGGGACGTGTCCGATAGGACTGTGCTGCGAAATTTGTCTTCCTTGGGCTATGACAGCAGAAGACCGACTCGAGTGCCTTTACTGACAGCACGGCATCGCCTGCAGCAACTCTCCTGGGCTGGTGAGCATATCGACTGGTCCCTAGACCAGTGGAAAACCGTGGCGTGGTCAGATGAGTCACGATTTCAGTTGTTACGAGCTGATGGTAGTGTTCGAGTGTGGCGCAGACCCGACGAAGCAATGGACCCAAACTGTCAGCAAGGCATTGTTACAGCTGGTGGTGGCTGCATAATGGTGTGGGCTGTTTTTACATGGCATGGACTTGGTCCTCTGGTGCAACTGAACCGATCATTGACTGTAAATGGTTATGTTCAGCTGCTTGCAGATCACTTGCAACCATTCATGGACTTCACGTACCCACATAACGATGGGCTTTTTATGGATGACAATGTTCCATGTCACCGGGTCAGAACTGTTCGCGATTGGTTTGAAGAACATTCCGGAGAATTCCAGCGCATGATCTGGCCACCTAAATCGCCCGATATGAATCCCATCGACCATTTATGGGACATCATCGAAAGGTCCTTTCGTGCCCAAACTTCTGCACCATCCACACTTTCACAATTATGGACGTCTATACAGACAGCATGGCTCAATATTCCTGCAGAGGACTTCCAACGACTTGTGGACTCCATGACACGTCGAGTTGTTGCACTTCGCCGGGCAAAAGGAGGACCGACACGATATTAACAGTCATCCCATGACTTTTGTCACTTCAGTGTATATAGTGAGAGTGTGAATTAATAGTAGAAATTGAATAAATGGCAAATTTAGAAATATTGAGGTCTGGGAAATCCATCATTCTTACATAGTTTCTCATAAAAGAAAATAAATTCTATAAAATTATTTTTTTCAGGACACGTAGTTCAATGACTGAAATGTAACAAATGGCTGCTGAACGCGTTATTTTTCATTTTGATATATATAATGTAGTATAATGCAATAGCACAACATTTTAAAATATGGTAGCAGTTGTCAAATTCTAGGCTTTCGTGGGGTGTAGACTTTAGAAATATATTTCTGAATGGTGAAACAATTAAAACTTTAAAGAAAAAATATTAGTAGAGTTTCTATAATGATTTACAATGTTCAGTTTTACAACTGTGATTGCAAGGAGTTCAGTAATCACGAGACGAAATGCATGAATGAAAGCTACTATCTGGCAAATGAAAATTAAAATGGAATCTGATATTGGTTAAAATTTGAGAGTAATAAATAATCCTTGAATACCCTACGGTATGAAACACATAAATGACATGTAGTTTAATTTATATTTATACTTATCAACAAATAATATTCATATAATAATTCCCTTTGGGCTGATTCTCAAAATTTAGAAAAGCTTCTCAAACATCATTTGGATTCAACAAGTGGCTCTTCAAGTAAAAGCACTGCTAGAAGATGTCCTTAAACTTTTTTCCATTTCCATATGTCCCAACTTGTTTATCTCATTCTAAGATCGGAGCTGCCTCGCTAAGAAAGTTGCACTTCAACTATATTCTTCCTTCTTTTGTTTAAGTTGCTCAAAGAAGTTGCTTAAGCACCTGTCTTCAATTGATTTGAAATTCTTTGTGAGAATGTCTTTTTTTTATGAATTTGAGGATTTGTTTTGCCCTCTTTAAAAATATGTCTTGAACGGATCCATGTTAAATTCAAGACAATTTTAAAAGATTGTAAGAAAGAAATGTGGAAAAAGAGTTATTAAAGTAATAAATTGCATCTTTCCTCTTGAGTTGAAAATGTTTAAAACTCAAATTTTAAGAGCAATATGATTGTATAGAATTTTTTTTTTTGTAAAAAAATGGTTAAATACTATTTTATTATGATGTGAAGCCTTAACACTTATCTATATAAATAAAAATGAATGTTTGTCTGTATGTCTCTTATGCGCTGCTCATCCGATTCAGATAAAACTTCGACTACTTATTACTTTCTTTTATGGGGTAGTTACCAGGATGAAGATGAACCTCTAATTAGGATGGTATGGTGAGATTTCTTTCCTTATTGATACTATGTTCTTCCCCTTTTTATTTTCTAAATTATTGGGTGGAATGTTTCAGCTCTTGGTTGAATATTCTTATTTGATTTTATTTTATATATTTATTAAATATTTTTTGCTTTATTTGGTGATTTTTTAATGTTCCTTTGTTTTTATGTTTTTGCTGACAAAATTGGTGTGTCTCTTCTGTCTTAATTTTCTGGGGATTTTCGGGTAAATAGGGGTCAATATTGGTGGACACTATCCGAGGTCCTCACAGAAAAAATCCCTTATTTTGAATAATTGCCGGAGGGTAACCCATGAAAAAGTCTTCAAGTCGGATTCTTTTTATATTTGTTGTAATTTTGATTATGTTGTATTCCTTCTCACTTAGTTTATATTTTTAATTTATTTAGATTCATCTGTATTTTAGTAGTAGCTGCAGTAGTGCTCATTAAATGCAAGGATATGTTTTTAATTTTTAAATTTTAAAATTCTTCGAATCTGAAATAAATTTTAGTTTTGTTTCCGTAATTCGTTTCATTTACTTAATTATATTAATTTAGATTTGTTTCATAAATAAGTTTTATTTCATTTAGTTTTTATTTCTGTTTACTTATATATTTTAAACTTAACTAAAGCACAAAAAAACCATTATGTGCATAAAAAAATCTCATTTGATGATCACTTTTGTGACAAATACATAGATAATTGTTATTTAAAATGGATTCATTTGTTAAGAGCAGGTATTTTGTATTGGCGAAATTCGTATCCTTTTAGAATAAATATTTTTTGACGAAGAAAGTATTATGAAGCAAGTTCTTTCGTATTCAATCGGAAAATGAATCTCTTTAATCTGTACTTCATAAATCTTTTTATTCAATAGATACATACTATAAATTTAATTGTCATAGTTACCGGAGTTCTGAATGTATCAGAATAATACGAGTATATAGGTTTTGTCCTGTTTCAAGAATTCAGTAAGACCGCATATAACTAATTTTAGCGGCATAATGGGCAACAACTATATAACTTCTTTATATAAAGCACTATTATTGAATTGAAGCTGGTTTTATTGATAGTTGTCAAATACAAAAGAAATTCTGTTTCTTTGCAAAATCCTGTTCCTTTTAAAAATCGCATATTTTAACAATAGACAAAATCAAAATAACAAAATCATGAAATATATATATATATATATATA
>JAPMOQ010044182.1:38518-52004 GCA_026543055.1 Argiope trifasciata | reverse complement strand
ATATATATATATATATATATATATATATATATATATATATATGTATACACTGAAGTGACAAAAGTCATGGGATGACTGTTAATATCGTGTCGATCCTCATTTTGCCCGGCGTAGTGCAACAACTCGACGTGTCATGGAGTCCACAAGTCGTTGGAAGTTCTCTGCAGGAATATTGAGCCATGCTGTCTGTATAGACGTCCATAATTGTGAAAGTGTGGATGGTGCAGGAGTTTGGGCACGAACGGACCTTTCGATGATGTCCCATAAATGCTCGATGGGATTCATATCGGGCGATCTAGGAGGCCAGATCATGCGCTGGCATTGTCCGGAATGTTCTTCAAACCAATCGCGAAAAGTTCTGGCCCGGTGACAGGGCGCATTGTCATCCATAAAAATCCCATCGTTGTGTGGGTACGTGAAGTCCATGAATGGCTGCAAGTGATCCGCAAGCAGCTGAACATAACCATTTCCAGTCAAAGATCGGTTCAGTTGCACCAGAGGACCGAGTCCATGCCATGTAAAAACAGCCCACACCATTATGCAGCCACCACCAGCTTGAACAGTGCCTTACTCACAGTTTGGGTCCATGGCTTCGTGGAGTCTGCGCCACACTCGAACACTACCATCAGCTCGTAACAACTGAAATCGTGACTCATCTGACCACGCCACGGTTTTCCACTGGTCTAGGGACCAGTCGATATGCTCACGAGCCAAGGAGAGTCGCTGCAGGCGATGTCGTGCTGTCAGTAAAGGCACTCGAGTCCGTCTTCGGCTGTCATAGCCCAAGGAAGACAAATTTCGCCGCACAGTCCTATCGGACTCGTCCCTCGTACGTCCCACATTGATTCCTGCAGTTGTTTGACGAAGTGTTGCGTGTCTATTAACATTGACCATTCTACACAGACGTCGGCGGTCTCGGTCGTTAAGTGCAATTGGTCGCCCACTGCGCTGTCCATGATGGGATGTGATGCCTGAAATTTCATACTCTCGGCACACTCTTGATACTGTGGATCTCGGAATGTTGAATTCACTAACGATATCCGCAATGGAATGACTCATGCGTCTAGCTCCAACTAACATTCCACGTTTAAAGTCTGTTAATTCTCGTCGTGCCGCCAGAAATCACGAAAAACCTGTTCACATGAATAACTTGAACACAAATGAAAGCTCTGGAAAACGAACTGCGCATTTATACTTTTTCGCTGCGATACTACTGCCATCTGTATATTTGCATATTGCTATCCCATGACTTTTGTCACTTCAGTGTATATATATATACTTGAGACATATATATATATATATATATATATATATATCTTAAGTATTCTAATTATAGCGTTAGATATAAAGCTTGCGATATACCATTTATATAATTTATTTTCTTTCGTTCATTACGATCACATGTTCACTTCTTTTCTCTTTTTTATTTTAAATGTAAGAATATGGATTTTTTGCTTGCAATTAAAGAAAAATAGTACATATTCTTATACTACTCTTTAAACAGAATTCTTTATACTACTAACCAGCGATATCGCCAAATTGAGCATCAGTTTCAAAATAGGAAGCATTTATTCACATTTTCTGTGATTCCATTTTTATAATATGTATGTAATAATAAACTGGCTGGTGTCCTGGTATAAGGATAACGTGTCTTCCCTTTGATCTGGCACTCACAGTTCGGTCTCCATGGTTGTTATCCCCCCTCCCCCATGTGTTCTATCAGTGAGGTGTGTGAAAGAGCCCTGTCTTTAAAAAAGATTTGTGCTAGCGAATGTCTGAGTGTCATCTTTATTTAAGCTAGAAATCAGACTTCTGCCCTTGGGTGTTCAGGGACCTTTACCCTCAGAAGCTACTGGACCCCTTTCTATTGTAACTTGGACACGGTATCATCATCATCAATAAAACACTTTCTAAAATTTTAATTTCTCAATCCCCACAAGCATTTTATTCTACAAAGATAAGGCGTCTATAGAGTGGAAGAAGTTCAAGTTATGTATTTTACAATGGTGTTATATAATGGAAGCACCTTCAATTCATGCCTTTCATTTATATTATGTCTCTTGTATGCTCACACACAAATTAATATATGTGCATTTTTAAGTTAACTTTGTGCATTAACAATCATGAAAAATTACACGTTTCATTAGAGTTATAATTTAAAGAGTTGAATTGAATTAATTAAGCTTTCAATTTTTTTTGCTTCATTTTGGAAATGGATTTTCGTTTATTTTATGTATTTTAAATGCAGCAATAACATATAAAAATAAAGTAAAGAATTTTTAAGGCTAATTTTTCATTCGTAATCAAAAACATAATTTCCATATTTTAATTTTTGATCATAATTTATTCATGAAGTAATTGATATACATAAAAGGAACTGTTAATGAATAGGCAATTTCCAGAAATAGCTATTATATTATTTACGATGCGGTACTGAAAAATCCACTTTTGTAACTAAATTGACCAAGCATGAAGTACATTAGATCTCTAAGGTAAAGAAAATTAGGTTTTGTAAGATTGTGTCAAGGTCTTCCAATGCAGCTCTTACTTTTCTAATTAAAATTTGGATTGAAAAGACTAAGCTATTATGAAATCCATTTTATTCATTTTGTGAATCGAATAATCCCCTAATTAAAATATTTTTTGTTGAATGAAAAAAATGTAAATAGGAAAAGTAATTTGCATTTAATACACTTCTTTTTTGTATGAATCTGAAAAAAGAATATAGATTCTGTTTTATTTACTGCAAAAATTAAAAAGACATTCTTAATTAGAATATTTCGGAATGTAAAAGATAATAAATAAATAGATAAAGGAAACTGAGCCCATTTTACGTATTTAGACAAGATTAAAGGAATGTTTATAATGCTAGTCTATTAAATAATCATTTATTAAGTCTTTGTGTTGGATTTAGATAACTTTATTTAGAATTTTGAAGAATCCATATCCTTTAAATTGTTTTTTTTCCAACTCGTGGATTTAATTGACCTCAAAAATCATAAAATCACTAAGTTTCCAGAAGATAAACACGAGATAGAAACCTTGAATATAATGAAATATTAATTTGAAAATTTTATTTTAATTTTTAAAAATTAATAAAGGATAATAAAAATTTTAATAAAAGTAGATTTCTGTATTCTGAATTTACAAATCGAGAAAATTTCTGTGCTCACTAAAAGCTTATTTCCTATGAAATATTTGCATTTTTTACATTGAAAACAGTCCTATCATAGATTAAACATGTGTTGTTAGATTTACACATATTGTTGGATTATATACCAATACATGTTACATACAATACATAATACAGGTTTTAAGGGATTTTTAAGGTGTATAATATTTTGTATATTGGATTCATATCCATTCAATGCATTTATGCGTCTGCTAACTAATAAAAAAACACGGTTTAAGATACGCCTGGGATGAAAAAATTCTAACATTGCATCATCCACAACTGATTTGCTCATTATGATTAAAGGACGCGAGCATCCAGATATAGAGGTTAAACGTCTTCCCTGTGGTCTGGGGGCCCTGGGTTCGAGTCCCGATTCAGGTGTACTTCCTCTGTTCTCCTGTGAGGTGCATCAATGTACACTCCCTTAAAAAGGGGTTGTTCAAATGAATGAGTGACGCGTGAGGGGCAAAGTCGTACTTTTGGCCTTAGATGGCACTACTAAAACATAGATATGTACCTTATTGGTTTAAATCGCTATTTTCGAAACAAAGGATGTCCAGTGGTGCCATAATAAATTGTTCAATGGTGCCATAATAAATAACTACAACATTTTAAGAGAGGAAATAGAGCCGTAAAAGTTTTATAAATTATAACAAAAATAATTGCATTAGATTGTTGCACTGATGTGTTTCTTTCGTATATTTATCAATGATGATTCTTTAGTTCAGGCATACGAAAATCATTTATGATAATAAAATTTAATGGATATTAAAAATAATAGAACTTGTATAATTGGAAAGTTATAATCTTACAAAATATCTTTACACAAAGCAGTGTATTTAGATACTTATTTTTAATTATTCGAATACAAAATATATCAGATTATAATTATTTTCTTGAAAACTGAAAAAAAACAACTAATAAAAGGTAACGATGCTATCAAATTTTACAGCTTTGGGTTTTCTTTTGTTAATGTATTGGCCAAAAGAAAAAGAAGTTTTTATACGCATTAATATGAACAAAACATTTAATCAAGTATTTAGAAGGAATCACAAATCAAGTTGAAAAGATGGAAATTGCAAAAAAGAGAGTTTTAAACTTTAAGTTATGTTGAAAAGAAAAAAGGTATAATAGGGTGCAAAATATTATTTAATTAAATTTCACAAGATGTGTTTGAACTTTCAGTTGCTGATACTAACATAAAAGTTTTTAATGACATCAAAATACTCAAAGATGCATTTGATGCCAACTGCAGAGACGGAAATCTAAGTAATTAAATCTTTGCGGCCATGCGCGTTGCATGAAATAATATATTAAAGTCACTCTTATAGGCGAGTCTCACAGTCTCATATTCAACGATCGAAAATGTAAAACTGTGAATTCCCCATATCTAATCCAATCTCTAAGGTAAGTAATCTATACGAAGGATGATAATAACCTTATACAAAAATTATGTGGGTGAGGAACACTTTCATGTACGAATCACATACCTCTCTGAACTGTGATTGGCACACTTTGAAGTACATCCGAGAATATGTATTGTAAAGGGCTTCCTTCAGATCCTCCTAGCGATAATCCCTGAGCAATCCTGCCCACATGTTAGTCTTAAACCACTGTAAACATTTCCATTGTGCATTGGCACTGGCACCTGGCTCAGTGATTTGAGGATTATCTATTATTCAGCATATATATATGTGCATTGTGTGCGTTGATAATAATTCCTGGACTCAAAACCTGCATGAGTATTTCGTGATTTTATTCTTCTCAACATGATTTGCAATAATATAACGTTCTTTAACAATTTTTGTTTGTTTTGATACCTGCTAATACTATCGTTGTATTTGTCGATCTATAAAAAACAACCAATGTTTTTCTATCGTTATCTTCTAATGCTGCTTATTATCTCTTCTATTATAACTGATAATTTTACGAAAAGTATGTTTTATTTATCCTTTGGAATAATTACTTATAAATGCTGGGCCGAGGTGGCCTGGTGGTAAGGTCTCGGCTTTGGAACCGGAGGGTTTTAGGTTCGAGACTCGATTTCACCGAAGAACCGTCGTGTGAGGGCGTCTCTTTCACGTTAAATCTGTCAGGTCAAACGTCCTCCCGCTGGTGTGGTGTGGAGAGGGGGTACCGGTTCAGGTGTCGTCCTCGTCATTTTACCGAGGTTCAAAATTACGAGGTCCGTCCCAAAATAGCCCTCGTGTTGCTTCACAACGGGTCGTTAATAAAACTAAACTAAACTAAAACTTATAAATGCTTCCATGTGTGTAAAAATACTTACAATCTTCTATTATGTTGATTTGGTAATAATTATAGCAATCTAAACGCATAACAAGTATAATTGGTTTTTTAGAAGAGCAAATAAGTTTTTCTACTTTTTTGTGTTTTTTTAAATTTTGCTTCCTGAATTATATATTTATAAAATATAAAATACTCCAAATATTATATATACTTTTCTATGAAGCACCTTAAATATATATATAAAAGAAACGATTTTTTCACAGAGCATTTTTTTTTCATTTATTGCATCGAGAAGTTTTTTAAGCCTTATGTCCTTCAAATCTGTCAAACTGTTGAGGGAAGAGTTTTGATAAGAATCTAATAATAGTTTCATTATTAAACTTTTATAAATTTCTTATTCTCTTCAAATTCTTCATTTTAATAATGCATATTTGATATCTCAAGACATTTTCTGTTAAATAAATTTATTCCTAAAAATGCAAATCCACACACACAAAAAAATACTATTGCTCTTTGAAAGGTTAGGAAGTTGACTTTTTTCAATTACACTTCATTTGTGAAAATAGCGTCAAAGTTCCTAAGAATCTACGCTTCTTTGGATAAAAAAATTATAGAAAGGTGAATGGAACAGCAAATATGGTTTACGAAAGAAAGTAAAAGTTCAAAGTTGAGCTCTAATCCTTTTTAAACAAAAACATTTTCTCATGTTATCGATAGCTTTGTTTTAATTCCAAGTAACGTTTCAGAGAATTGTCTATGACGAATCTTTGATAGGTTCACTCTAACTCTTCAAACCTTCAAGCATTTAGAAGCAATTGATCTTAAAATGGTTCCAGCAGAGGAAAAGAAATAAAATTTTCACTTAGTGATTTGCTTCAAATTGAGTTTTTCGAATCTCTTAAAAATAGAGTCTGATTTAGAAAAATAAAAACTAGAAAAATATCTTCCCAATCCAAGAAAGCATCGAATATTTATTCAATCCAAGGAAAATAATATTGAAAATTTAAATAATAATAATAATAGAAAGCCATTTAATTGATGAACTGGACTGTACAGTTCATAATAACATACAGGCAATTAAAAATGCATACATAAAACAAAAATCAACAAAAATTCAACTTATTTAATATTTTATTCATGATGAATATTTAAAAATACAAAAATACAGTTTATATTTATACTTGAAATCATCCCACTTAGGTTTTAAACAAATATTGCTAAAGTTTTTAATGATTTATATGCTTGATTTAAAGTTTAAAACAATTAACATAATCGAAATTTTTTAAATAGAAAAATATTATTTAGAAAAAAAATTCTAATTGATATTGACTTACTTCTATTCACTGACTAAAACTGAAATAAATTTATTTGAATTCTAAAATTGAATTCTAGAAATATGAATAATTTCGCAATAATGATTTTCCATTAAATATCATCCATATGAATTTCGGTAAATGAACCTTTTCGTCAATGGCATGTTAAAATCAAATTCATTGGTCATAAATCCCATATATATATCATAACTAAACATCAAAATTGTTTCTACTGAACTAAAAATAAAATTTAACTATGACTCTCAATTATTGAACTTCTGTATATAAATATCTAAATATTCTATTCAAACTCTATCTATGTTCAAAAATTAACATTGTAAAAGCTCTGAATGTGCCATAAGCGTTTTAAACCATTTAGTGCAGATTATGTATTTTAAAACCCATTTAAGCTGGTTTAACAATTATAAAGTCGAAAAACAACTTATTTAGGGAGTTCTATCAACACAGAATAACAATGTATTTGTGTGCTTCTATCTATAATTTTTGATTTACAATATAAATTTGAGAATTCTTCTCCTTGTGAATTCTTATTAAAAATAATTAAACAGTGATACCAGCTGTAGAACAAGATTTCCTTCAATTAACAAAAAATATTGTATTATATGTTAATGTTTTATATTTATATATAGATAGATATTCGCTCAAAGGTCAAATGTTGAATCCCAAACACTAGGAAAAATTCTTCTACTCATTCTTCTTATAAAAAAATCTTATATTGCCTTTTTTATGCCTAGAAAGATTCAACTAGAATCATAGCTTCAGGCCCTCAAACTCAACTATACTTAGAGGTCCTCAATTCTTGAAAATCTTATTTCCCAAAATACTTCAATAGAATTGTAGTATTTCCTTGAAAATCTTCGCAAAGATTACTTATTGCTGGATAAAATTATAAAAAAAGTTAAAAATGATTTTTTTTTCATGTCAGAAAATTTATTTTCCCTCTAGCACATATTTATTTTCCCTCTAGAGTTGATGTAGCAGTTTCAAATTTCAGTGGTGTTTCTTTAAACACACATAACATCAAAACCACATTATAAAAATTGTAATAAAAACTAGGATAGAAATAGTTTGATATGTATTAAATCATAGGCATAGGTTTGATAACAATATACCTGTTTCTCCTGCCATTTTGAAATTCCAGTAGATTTCCTGCAATCCACTTCGCCTTTCTGCTTAAAAAATACTAGTATCCAAATAAAAAATAACAAAAATCATACATTTCTAAAAAAATAAAATTCTTGAAAAATATGTCAATTAATGTCCTATTATTTAAGGTGCACATTTTTACAATACTATAACCTTTTATCAATGATCATTTAATTTAAATTAAATTAAATTGAAAAATTTGAATTTAGAAGCGTATTATTCATATTATATGGTTTTTTTTATTGATAATATCGCTTTGAAAAATACTTTAATTATACCTTAACAAAACTATTGAAAACTGATGCTCATACAAAAGAAACAAAAACTAAATTGTTACTTTTGACTTGAAAAGAAATGCTCATTTAAGTACAAAACCGAGTATTAATACTTCAGTGATGAATTTTCTCTAGTAATTTATGTTTCATCTTATAAAGAAAATTCGTACTCTGAAGGAATTTAGATACATAATATCTAAGCAAAGTCTTAAAATTTTAAGGCTTTACGGTTAAATTTGATATGACAAAAAATGTGGATACAAATTGTTTTACTACTTGTAAAAAACCCTGTATTCAACCAATTTATTTAGTGATTAATGTTCTGATTTCTAAGAAGACATTGAATTCTTATCATTCATTGAAGGTATTCATAAAAGGAAGTAATATATTCATTATACGAATATAACTAATGAACAACTATTCTGATTCATCCATAGGCATAGAAATAAAAATGTTAATCTGATAACCGCAACAGCAATAATGGCATCGTCCGGCACGGTACAATCCATCCCTAGGTAAGTGCATCTCGTTAGAGATGGGGGATAGCTACCCCCATCTCTTGCTCTACACATCATGGCGGCAAGAGCTACTTACCTTACCTGGAACATTTCATTTTCATCGTCGATGTCCCCTGGTGGCATATATATATATATATATATATATAGCATCCTTTTATCCAATTTATATTTACCAACATTATCTAAATTGTGTCAAATTAGATTTATATTCTTTAATTAACAGTTCTTTATAATAATGTTTACACATTACACAGAAATGATTTGTCGATATACCTAAAATCCTTATTTTCCCTTCTTTGAAACTCTCTGGAGGCCAATGATATTTCCGAGGTAATTTAGAAATAAGATCTTCTAAATGTAATCTAGAAACTAAAATTTTTCCCTCAGTCTAAATTTAGTTCCCCTTTCCATTAGATATCTTAAAGAGCCGGAATCTATAACTTTTAAATCCCTTCTTATTATATGTCCTTCGTCAGCATCTACATAATCTCTATAATTTTTTTTTGTAACAATTACAGTCTGTTTTGCTTATTTTATTTACATTTTTACTATTGTAATTATAGTTACAAATTCTTTTCTTTAAAAATGCTGAATAACTAAATGCTCTTGAAACAATATTATTATCCTTTAAAGGAAAAAAAAACTTTGTCATTCTGCATAATTTCAGGTAACTTCAGTTTTTCGTAGTTAATGTCATTACACATAATTCTTTGTTTAAATTATTTTCATTATTAATTAACTGTTATACTATATATATATATATATAGGGTTTTGTTAAAAAGAAGTTTATGTAATTTGCCCTAGGAAGCAAAATATGTCAATTTTTATTAATGATTAACATATAGCATCATTTTTACTATTTGGCTTTTGTTCAAAAAATTGCAAGTAAGTCATATTTGTTTTGTATCTGATTCTTTCTTTCTCTGAACTTGCATTATACTGAATTTATGAATATATTAGTATTTTGTAATATAATTTTAAAAAACACAGAAGTTATACAATAATAGAAATAGTAGAATGGGCACAAAACAAAATGCGAAGTTGAAGGCTGTGCTTAAAACAAGCGTGTTAAATAAATGAGAAAATTTTTACATGGTGAGTAACTATTTAGTATATTTCTAGAATCAGAATAAAACTTTCCGAAATGTTTTATTATTAAAAAGGAGTTGCTTATAACATTCCATTGTAAATTGCAACTTATTTATGAAATTGGTTAAATGGAAAAGGTTTTGAATTTTCAAAAAAAAAAAAAAAAAAAAGGATAATGTATTGTTCGCAACGTGTATAACTTCTCTCAGCATTTTATGTAATGGAGCATTTTTATTCCTTTCGTAGAATGAATTTTACTATTTTGTAATCTTTAAAATTATTGAAAAGTATTACGAATATTTTATTGAAACAGATTTTTAAAAATGAAGACATTGCCTAATGTAAAATGCTTTGAGAGTGAACATAGATTAATGATGAAACTACCCAAATTTATTGTACTTTTTTTATCTCATAGCACTATAGATAATGGTTTATTAATGGTTTAACTTTTATGAAGAGAAGATTAATATGAATTAAATGTAAATTTCAGTCTAGAACCTTATCTCATTTAGTATGACATTTGGTATATAACAAGCAAATAAATGAAAGCTAAAGGATGTTAAAATGAGTAAATTTTGAAAAGAAGAAATAATATGAAGTGTTTTACCGGCGACTTATATTGACAATAATGGAAACATCTTCGATAGTGCCAAAAATAAAATAATTATTTCTTACACTGCTTAAAACGTATAAAGTTTACAAGCAAACGTTTACCACATACTGTTAATGCTTTCATTTAATGTTTCTTGTGTTATGAAGAAAATCACTGAAGCAATGTTAAATGGTATTCAATCACTATTTCTAATCCTATTATTGTTGAGGATTAAAAGTTGGTAAACAGAGTATAATAATGCATTTTTCAATATATAATTGTTCATAATTTTTTTGCTAAATAAGGAAACACTATTTTGCATCAAATTTTAAACTAGTCTAATTGCATTCCTACAAAGAGCTCTTGGATCTTTGCATCAGAATTTCAGTTACTAAAAATAAAGATTTAAAGTAACTGTCACTGCTAAAGAAATTTTTAATGGTATGATGTGCGTTTGACAAGCATTATCTCTGGTGAGGATATAAAATCTTTAAAGTCTAATGTTAAATTAAATACATTTATCCTGTTATCACAAATCAAAAGGAAAATAAATATAGAAATATCTCTTTTTAAAAAAATTAAGGATTATTCTATTCACATAATTAATTAGAGAATTATTTCATTCTCAAATGTAGCAGATGTTTACAGATTGGACTAAAGAGCTCTTGGATTCTTGTATTATAATTTCTATACCCTAAACAGTGATTTAGAGACTCGATTAAAGAGTTTTTTGTGATTTGATACACATTTCGCCTACTCTGCGACTACTGAGTATTTTAAACTTGAAAGGGGTCTTCTAGTTCATTTAGCATATAATCACATTTCGAAACTAAGATAAACGAGCAATTACTCTTGCGCAGCTACAAGAATGAAATGGTAGGATACGTAACTAATACGAGATGTAAAAATTGACAATATTTTATTTTCAGTGACTTTTGACATCGGCAGCTTTCTCTTATGTTTCTAATATGTATTGCCAGATGCCTTTGGTGGCAGTTACATGAACAAATGAATTTGGAAATTGCTTAAGAATTTCCCTTAATTTAAAATTATTATAATATAGACATCATTTGAATGGGGGGGGGATTACAATGTTTACATTTCATGAAAAATCTAAGCTATGACAAGATTTATTTATCTTTTTTTCTATCCACCATTTCATGAGGAAAATTAATTCTTTTATTATCTGTAATAATGTTGTTATCTCTGAGAATGACTTGCATAGCATTTGTGTTCAATAGCTATGCAATATTAAACTTTAATTTACATTTAGCATTTCTACTGAATTTATTGCATCTCCTTAGTGAGTTAGTTGGAGATTTATCCTTGGGAAATAGATGCGATTGAGATCCGAATTTTTATTTTAAATTTTACATAATTGTACTATGCCATCCCGTAGCCGTAAGCAATAAGCTGACCAAGTTTCATCGCAATCGGATGATAGGTTTAGAAAGGCATAAGAGACATACGGACAAACATTTATTTTTATTTATAGATAAAACTCAATATTTATTTAGGAATGGATTCAGAAATGGAAACAGTGGCATTTCTTTGATTAATAAAATAAATATTTCTTTTCTTGAACAAGCTACAAGAAAAAATCAGAAATTTCAAGATGCGTTAGCCTTTAAAAGTATTATGATTCAATTTCTATGTGGGGCATTATTGTTACTTTAAATTCTCGTATTCTCTCTAATGCTTCTTTCTATTCAAAAAGTAATTCTGTTTATTAAATCAAAGGCTTAGGGATGGAACACGAACGCGGAGTTTTTACATGAAACTTTCGAAAAGATTTCATTGCCATTCGGTGTTGCATGTATTATTGAAACAAAAATGCGAAATTCGTTCAGACAAATATCCTTTGGAGAAAATCCTTCTTGTTAGTAAGAAATAAAATCTTAAAGCCCTTTAGAAGTACTTAATTCTGCAATATACGAAACCAAAGAAACTGTGATTTAAAATATTTTCTGTGCGATTTATCAAAATTTTATTCGTTTTGCGTTTCCGCTTTCACCCAATACCATCTATAGAATTTAATTCAAGCTGTGCAAAAAAGAAGCTCAAGGTTCCTATTTTCCACATAATCTTCTTATAAATTATAAAATTCTGGTGAGTGGTTTTTTTTTTATGATTCATCGAATACCACTGCAAAAAGGGTGATTTCCTTTTTTGACGAGTATTACTTGTTTTATTGAAAAATGCTATCGTTTTTGAATATTAGCTAAGAAAATGCTATTGATATATTTTGTGAGCTATTTATTAGATAATTAAAAAATTGCTTTGCATTATGTTATTTCTTAACTAAACTCCCATTTTTCAGAATTTTCTCTAAATAATCTTTAATTCTGAATATGAGACTCAACAATTTAATGCCAATTTAATGTTTCATATTTTCTTGAAGAGAAATTATGGCAAACTATTTCATAAAATTTGAAAAACTTTAAACATCTGTTTTTTGTTTTGAGTTGATATCTCACCAGGAACCGCCTCAGAAATGGTGATAAAAAGCTTTTGGTATCGTGGTTAATTCTCTCTAATTGGTTGGGAACAGACATGATAGATGTTAGTTACATACTTTCGATGATGGAGAGTGCTTCCAAGGGCAAAGGTTGTACCTTGAGTTGTGATGGACCGTACGACTCAGCCATAGATCCCTCTAGTGTTGCTGTTATGGCGATCTGATGAATCAGACTTATCTGTATGCCTTATTGGCGGATCGGAGTAGCCATTTATTGTTACTGAGGTAATAAAAATATTTGATGATGGTCATGATAAATTATTCTTATAACAATCATTGAATGCATATAGGAATCAAATATACAATTGTCCCTTTCAAAACTTATCATATCCAAACAATGAATGCCAATATTTAGTTATAAATATAAAGTATGCATGTGATGTGGCTAAATTGAATTACTAAATGTGATTTAAAATTACATCATGGAATGGTTCAATGTTATAAGTTATTCATTTTTTTAGTTCAATTAGTATTTTTACTAATAATGGGCTTAAGACTACACTTGTAACTGGCAAACCTATAATTCATTCGCATCTCATGTACGATTAAAAAGATTTAAAAGGTTAAAAAGATTTAAAAGGTTAAAAAGATT
>JAPMOQ010044182.1:17222-38508 GCA_026543055.1 Argiope trifasciata | reverse complement strand
TTAAAAAGATTTAAAAGGTTAAAAAGATTTAAAAGGTTAAAAAGATTTTGATCCAAACAACCTAAATCATTGACCTAGTATTTCCTTAAGTAAATAGAGACAGTAGAGTAGAGACTTCCAGTGAGTATTTCCTTAAAGCAGCAAAGAATACGAACAAGTAACGCAAATTCATGAATTATAGAGAGACTAAAAAATATAAAAAACGACCCGAGAATTCAAAGATTATCATTCTTAGTCCTAAATGCCTGTCCTTACTGGCACTGAAGTCAAATGAGAATTCATACACAGATACAGAGGCAGACAGATAAGACATTTATATCATAAATAATATATATATATATATATATATATATATATATATATAGGGCTTTTTTCCGTTTAAAGGAATCACACTTTCTACTCATAGGTACAAACCTTTGAGCACCTTACAAGATGTTCTTTAAATAATTTAAAATGTTAAATTGATTTTTTTCAGTATGTAATAAATACAAGCAAAGTTAAGATTAACGTTTGTAACGCAAATCGGAATTTCCTTCTATAAAGTCAATAATAAAAAAATATTTTCTATAAAGAGAAAGTGGAATAATCTCCAATACAGATATTTGAGCTCTTTCTCTGATATTTCATCGTTTGTTCAAAATCAGAGATGACTTCTACAGTAAGGACATATATATCAAGAGGAATTATTGAAATACATCTTGAACGTTGGTCACAATTCTGGGAAATAAATATTATCTTTTCAATTTTTTTTCTTCTCCTATTTTCAGTGAACTTCTCAAAAAAATATAAATAATATATTAAATATAATGGAAGAAGTAAGATAGTAACTCACGAAAGAAATCGTCAGAATTCCAAACCCTGTCAATCCAATGGAAGTCAAACCGTTAAAAGGAAAGCAACTGAATATAGATGATAAGTCATTTCTACTTTCTCGAATGCCAAATATGTAAAGAGGGAATTATAACTGTTGAAAAAATTGGATTCGAGATTTCCACGAACTTTCTACTTTTTCAAAATTCTTCGAGTTCAAAAAACATATTTTCGGGAACGGGAAAGGTCTGTGTCTGTGAACCCGATTCTTTTAAATTACATGGATGACATTTTATACATAAATTTTATTCTTTTTTTTTGTAAAATTGGAAAACCAAGATTTCTAAGTTTCTATCGACCTGACCTTTTGAATACAAGGCATGACTAAAATCAAACAGAAAGAGTCACATAAATGGAATTCCATACATGAATTTAACCCTTTAAATGGGAGGAGTGGCCTGTCAGACCGCTAACGAGGGACTTTCGGTCACCCCTATTCTATTTTTAGCTCAAAAGAATGCATTGACCCTATTTCTTCCTATTTCGTGATATTCAATATACTTTTTCAGCCTATTTCAGTGGAAGCGCTTTTTAAATAATTGGGCTATTTCTTTGTGCAACGTCCTTAAGATTTCATTTCTCTTTTAGTGTTCCAGTATTAAAAAAGACTTCCCAAAATTGGCTAAAACAGAGCTAACAGATGGCCCTCGAATTATCATCCAAGCTGCTGATTCCCTTATGAAGCTGATCTCCAGAGCAGAAAGCAATTTTAGTAATGAGTATAATTATCAGAAAACCTTTTCGTTGAAAATTCGCATTTGGCTAAATCTGATATGTATATTTAAATGTAATTAATTTTTTTAGTGATAATACATTTTGAATTTTTTTTAAAAATATATAAATGTAATAATAAAAATGTCTGCAGATTTTATATACTAAAATTATTCTAATACTTAATATGTATGCTTTCTAAAACCATTGAAGCCGATAAATTGAAATTATCAATTTTGCTGTTGTCCCATTGTCAATATTGTTGAATTTTTCATTATATCGCTTTCTATATAACTTTGTATACAGAAACAAATAAATACGATTTAAAAAATAATATGCAAAAAGCCTTTTCAAGAATATTATTTTTTGTAGCATGCAATTTGAAAAGAAAATAAGTGTTCATAACGAAGTTTTTTTTTTGAATGATATTATACTTAGAAAAATTTCTAAAACATATTTATATATCAAGAAAAAATTCCTCAGAATATATTGGTAGATTTTTTATTAATAATTTCAATGAGAAATCAAATATATGAGTGAAGAAAATGCGGTCTAATTCTGCGCATCTCTAAAACCTAAATTTAAAACCCAGTTAAAGACTCTAACATTCAAACTGTATATTTTCATTAAACTATACTTGTAAAAGAGTTGACTATCTATCAATCTATATCTGACCCTTCTTAGCATGATAATTATTTCCAACATACATAAAATTTAGTAAACAAAAAATCGTACTCAAAACAGGTGTACTGTAAATTGGTTGCTGCTGGCAACTGTTTTTACAACTGTTGTGTAATAATGAACGTAGGTGTCAAAAAAATTTTAGAATCATTTTTGTGTAGGGATTACAATTATTGTAAAATCATTTCAGTAGTGTCAATCCACTATTTGTTGTGGCTGAAAGAAACCATGCGATTTCTTCAATATTTTTTATAACTAATCTGAACTTTGACGAAAAGGAAACTGAAGATTTCGTACTGAGTTTAATATGTTAATTTGCATAATGATAAATAATCTCATCATACCATTTCTTAATTATTTCATATTATATAGTTGCACTAGGCATTTTATTGCATTTTTCCTTTCATCTAAATCATGAATTATATGACCTTGGTTTGTTCCAAACTTAAAAAAAGAAGAAAATCATGCAGAAAAGGGTTAAGATAATAATGAGTACCTTAAATAAATAATTTTTTGAATGAATTTCTGAAAGATCCTAGAAGTTTTGTTTTTCCATTATTCGATAATAATATGGATTTATGGTTTAAAAAATCGTTAAAATCAATTTTAGAAAGTATTATTTCCCTCTTTCAATTCATTTATTTAGAGTGGATGAAAAGGAGGTCAAACGTTTCAGAATTGAAGAGTGAATAATAGAAAATTTTCCACTATGATATTTCACCCCAAAGAACACAAAATCAATGTCTCGGAGAGTATTCCAATCCATAGATTGTAAAGGAATATTGAGGAATCATAAATTTCAAATGAAGATGAATCAATGCACTAAGCTTTTTATATATTTTTATAATAAAAGGTGCATTTATTATAAAAGCAATTTTTCATTTCAGTATTTGAAAAGAATAATTGAAGTTATTTAGCAAAGAAAAAGACATAAATAAGCAGCATCATACCTGGAATAACTGAAAGGATTTTTGAAACCAGAAGTTCAAGGAGTATAAAGAAAATATTGTATTGTAAAAAATTTAAATTTTAGATTCTTGCTAATTGACCTGCTTTTAAATTATCTGTTTTTGAAAAACCAACTTTTGGCCATCCCTGTGAAAGAGATGATTCAAAAATCATTTTAGCTGAATTCATAAAATATATTATATGAACTTAAGACGACATTTGTTGATTTCCATCAAATTTTGAAGCAAATTAATGGGAAATCAGTTTCTGTATAAGACTGTTTCAGTACAAGACAACAACATACCTAAAATGTAAAGAACTGTATAGATAAAACTTGGCACATAGATTAAGTCTTTAAATGTAGATTCTTGCTATTACAAAATAACAACAACGATGAATTATACGATAGCAAATTCAAAGTTTCCATATGAGAATATTACTGATTGTCTTAATTTATTTAAATCATTAGCCAGTTTCAAACAATCAAGAGACTTCTTTAGATGGAGAAAAGTCGTTTTTCTAAAGTCGTGTTTTTTAATATCCACGTCTGCATAATCTGATAATCTCTTTTATTGATATAAGCCGGTTTAAACTGGTTAATGACTCAATTTGATTCAGATAATTTGTAGGAATTCAGGGAATGAATAATTTAAAAATCAAGTTGTTACAATAGTGGTGATAAATCTCAAAATAAGACAATCTTCTGTAATAATTTTCTGAAAACCCTAAAAGCGAAACATTGTTGCTTCAAAAACGATAAATCGTGAATTTGTATGCCTACGCATTTTGAAGTTTCAACAATTTGCTACTTGAATATTTTGAAGTTTCAAAAACTTCAACCCAAAACAACATCATGTTTTCATATAATTAAAAAAACATACTTTTGGATCAATGTATTTTTATCTGTGAACATAGTAATTTAGAAACGATCTAAATAAATGAATTTTTAGTGTCTTTACATCACATTGTGAAAGGAATTTATTTAATGGGCATCCGTGTGTCCTGGTGTCGGAATATATTTTAACACGAAGAATGCTAATACGAAGGTGCTAAATTGATACAATACGATACAGAGATATAATATCTAAATTGTTGATATTAAAATCTTCGTAATCAAAATCGTAAAGAAGTTCACTGTCGATTGATATTTGATTTGCATGCATTTAAAGGAGATAATTCAAAAACGTAACAACATAAGTGGATAAAATTTAGTTCACAAATTTAACATTTCCACTATATACGTTGTTTTTATTTATTTTGGACCTCGTTTCCACAGAACTGACGGGTTTTTTTTGTCTTTTCCATATATATGTTTTTTGTAAATTTATTTCGGACGTCGTTTGTCATAGGGTTGACGTGTTGCTTTTCTGTATTTTCACATGTTCGTTATCTCAATAATTAAAAAATGCTCAGACATAAATAAATAAAATTTGACAAACTATCTTGTGATTTTAATTTCATTTTCTGCGACAAAATTTGGTATTTATTGCTTAAAAAATGATACCCAAACTATACATTTGATATTCTGGTAAATATGCATCATTCATATTCACGATAAATCGTGAAAATTCGGTATAGAAGAATATTTTACAATTCGTATGTATTAGAGATAATTATGAATGTTTATTTGGAGGTTTCAATTGGGTAATAATTCGGAAAGCAATGATAAAGTAATACATCGTTGGACATCAGATGATATAGCAAGTCTACAAAAAATATAAATGAAAAATGGGACTAATGGGTGAAAAAAAGAGAAAGATTTGTTTGATTCACACCTAAGATTGCTAGTGAACAGCTTAAATACATTGGCTTTTGGATTTGGACGGATATTATTCTATTAAAATTACAAACTAAATTTCACGCCATTGTAGCTTATATAAGTTTGGAAGCCTTTATAAATCTTCATGTTTAGTTCCATTTTAAAAGAAAGTGAATTGGAAAAAAATCTGAACGTGAAATCATAGCTAGTTTTAACACTGTAAAATAGCAATGAAGAAAAATGCATCTTTATGTAAATTATGCATAGTAAAACTACGAAAGAAAAATATTAATTATAACTCTTAAATAATTTTTCCTAAAATAAGAAAAAAATATTATTATATGCATCCGGGAAGGGCTATTCTCTTATTAAATATCTTTGAAATGTGACTGGCATAGATTAAACAACACAATTTATACAAGAAAATCTCATTTGCATTTGAAAAGTCTTAAGAAATTAATAAAATATATTAATTTTAGTATATTTTAGACTCAAATATACAGTATAATTAAGTTTATATTCTTTGCAATGCTATCATCAGCAATATTCAAATCAAAATTTATCTTGAAAATCAGAGTGGAAAGAATTACTACTGAAGTGAGATCATAATATATCAGTATAAATGCAAAATAATGCGGAATTTAGATCATTGACTTTTACTGTAATCCAGCGTAATAATGATTTTGAAATCAGAATTTTACAATATCATAATGCATTTTTATTTACGTTTAGCTTTATTCGCACATCACAAAAGTAACAAATTTAAACATAAAAAAGACAACCTATACTTGATGTCAATCCAGAAGCGTGGATTGGAATATCTGATCATGACGCGGATTTATTTTTGTATTGTTCGGCATTATAAATGACGTCAGACTATTATATTATATATAATTTATTACTTACAGATTAAAAGCCCTCTAGACTAAATACTTTATAAGGGACTGAGAAATATCTGGGTAAAGTCTATATATGAATTAGTTAGTCTTCCCCAACTTTGAAAGGAAGTAATAATGTGACACTCACTTTAACAAAGAATATAATCCAGTGTAATTTTAATATCTCATAAATATAAATAACAATATGACATTGTATTTAGTCTGATTGATTTGATGATGATAAATCCTGAATTAAATAATATTAATTACTTCTATAATTATCAATAAAATAAAGGGATATATAAAATTAAATTTCTATCATTAAAATAAATGATCATATTTTAAATGGATCAATTCCAGACTTATTATTTGCATAAAACCTTGAGTACTAGTCTGTAATTTTATAACAATGAATTTCCTTTCTGAAAAAACTCAAATATGTATTTTTCAAAACATATTGGAAAAAAAATTATTACTAAAAATTCTTTTCTCATCTATCAAAAGAAGAAGGCTCTTCCTCTCTTTGTCTATCAATACATTCTGACGTATGCCAGGCACATTATTCATAGATCTTTACGTCTGATCATAAGACAGATTATAGGTCTGAAAGTGAAGTTCATGAAGGAATTCCTTTATATGTATTCAAAGTTTCAAGTAAATGTGAAGGAAGCGAAAGTTAATTATTAATATTTCTGTAGAGGCTTCTCCTATTCTATTGTTTAAAATAGTCACGAACTTAGTTTCTTCTCCTTATTTTCTTTCTTAGACAAGAAAGGAAGCCATTTGAATGAACTTTTCATAAATCAAGGTGTATTTTTCTTACTGTTTGGACCATTAAAGTTCTTGTTACCATAGAAACAGAGAGCTTGCTTTTCAAGTTCATAAGATGTTTTGTTATTATCTCATATTTGTTACCTAAAAGTTTTTCAACTTTGTATTATCTCTCTTCTTTCGCAGATACTTACGTGAGGTCATTTATTTCGAATTATATTATGAAATTCAACTAATACAACAATTCCTTTTTTCATAGGTCTCTATTTATCGTGTGTGAAAATCTGTCCAGATATTATTGTCTTTTTAAATCCATATACGTTTTAAAATATTCAGACTTCAAAAAACGATCAGATAACCCACCTATTGTTTTGAATTCGCCACTTTCCTCCCATGAAAACGTATATTTTAAGCAAATAATCAATGATTGTCTGTCAATCACAAATCTACCCGTGATAAGAACATTTCTTAAAATAGTATTTCATTAGAAATCTAATGTTAGAAATAAACCACAATATACACCAGTATCACATCACTCACCGATTTTTGTAAATTTTAAACCTGAAGAAAGATTAAGATCCCCTGATTACATTGTCTAACATCATCTTCTTCCGTTTTTGAAAAATATAGCAAGAAAAAAACACATGGAATTTCGAATACGATTATTTATCTCATCCTTTAAGAAGTATCCATAATCTTTCATAGTAATTTTTGAAAGTAGTACTTTTTAATAATTCACTTCCTTATTTGTCTTAGATGCATCAAATAGATTTATCAACCGATTTTAAACCTTCTGATGACCTACAAAACTAAATTTAAATGAAGCTCATAATTAAATGACAATACAATATTAGCTTGCCTTATTGTCCGTCTAACATGTTTCACGCCGTACGAGACGAAGAACGAATGATTTATGATGATGTGATGGTTTAATTTGTGAAAAAGGCAACCAGCCTTACTTTTTCAGTATTTAAAATGTGCCAGTCTCTTTAATTATTAATTAAACAATATTTAAAAGCATCAAATTCTCACCGTTATTGGTTTAACATTAAACACACACACACACGCAAACGTGGCAGTTAGGGTAATATGGTGAGATTTCACCATATTACCACAACTGAAATCTCCCCATATGGTGAGATTTCAGTTGGTATGTTGTTTCCCTTTTATTCCTTAATTATTAAGTGGATTGTTTTAATTTTTGGTTGAATATTCTTATGTAGTTATATTTTATAGATTATTTTGATTTATTTGTTGATGTTTCTAATGATTTTTTTTAAAGGGTATGTCTCTTTTGCATTAATTTTTGGCCGATTCTCGGGTCACGAGGGGTCAACATTGTTGGACACTCTCTGATTTCCTCACCGAAAAAAAAAACCCTTATTTTGAATCCTTGCCAGAGGGTAAATCTTGAAAAAGTCTACAGGCAGGATTCTTTTTCCATTTGTTGTAATTTTGATTATAAACATATCTGACAATATACACTGAAGTGACAAAAGTCATGGGTTAGCAATATGCAAATATACAGATGGCAGTAGTATCGCAGCGAAAAAGTATAAATGCGCAGTTCGTTTTCCAGAGCTTTCATTTGTGTTCAAGTTATTCATGTGAACAGGTTTTTCATGATTTATGGCTGCACGATGAGAATTAACAGACTTTGAACGTGGAATGTTAGTTGGAGCTAGACGTATGGGTCATTCCATTGCGGATATCGTTAGTGAATTCAACATTCCGAGATCCACAGTATCAAGAGTGTGCCAAGAGTATGAAATTTCAGGCATCACATCCCATCATGGACAGTGCAGTGGGCGACCACCTGCACTTAACGACCGAGACCGCCGACGTCTGTGTAGAATGGTCAATGTTAATAGACACGCAAAACTTCGTCAAATAACTGCAGTAATCAATGTGGGACGTACGACGAAAATATGAATGAGAAACATGTGTTTTCTTTACCCCTGTTTCATGAAGGAATTTTTATGACTGTTGGTAAAATTCATGCCTCTGTTAAAATTAAACTTATTGATCTATTCCATTTTCCAATATTTGAATGGCTTTGAGCTAGTCTTGAGTCTATCCTTTCGGACAGCGTTTCTAAACCTTTCAGTATTCATGATCCGGCTTTCAATCATAATTCTTATACCCCCGTACTTACAATAAAACGCATACAACAATAATTTATGCTAAGTATTTTGGGTTCTGTTTTCAAATTATTTTTAATTAATTGCCAAACAAGAGTAAAAGCGAGACAGAGTTGGCGAGAAACAACATCTGGCATTTTACCAAGCTGGCGGTGAACAGATGAAGCTAATGAAAACGGGGAAATTTTAAATATTATATTTGAAATGAAAGTCAAACAGAGAGATAGCGTTAAAAGAATATGAAAGTAGAAAAATTCGTTAATGAATGTTAACTGAGGCTGAATGAGGTAGATTTAGAATGTGGGAATGCATTTTTTAAAATAATGAAATAAAAAAAAACAGAAGCGTGATTTAACAAAAGAGATGATGAGTAATGTTTGCGATAGAGAATTTTCATAACCGATGCCGTCTCAAGCATGCGAAGAGCAAATGTTTTCTCATAGTAAGAAGGAAAATGATCGATAAAGCAATTTCAATTCCAGTCAGTCTTATTCGAGTCAATCCTTCTATCTCTATCGAATCTATCGTGAATGCGTATGTTATATATTTTTTCGTGTTAATTGCAATTCACCATATTAAATATTCACGGCTGCAGATTTATGTAGACTCATGGATAAATTTTTGAGATGAAGTAAGCAAGCATTACAAGATAGTCATGCATCAACAAGTACACAGACGAGCATGATACCGAGAATAAAATTTAGAAATTTTTCGCTAAAATACATTTTGGGTTTATCAGTTCTGCAGGAAATGAAGAAGAAAGGCCCATGCGTATCATTTGCTCAAAAATGTTGCGCGCAGACAGCATGAAACCAAATGAACTTAAACGACATTTGGAAACGCTTCATAGTGAGTACGTCAAGACACCAGATAATTCTTCGAAATAAAATAAAAATCATATAAAAAGCAAACATATTTTTTAAAGAAACTTGGTCTGTGAATATAAAAGCTTTAACTACATCTTACAAAGTTTCATGCAAGAAAGAAAGCTCTAAAAAATTACGATTTTCTTTGAATAAAGTAAAATAAAATTAACTAATTATTAAAATTAACTAATTAAATTTTTATTGTACCTATGTGAAGTTAGTTAATTTTAATTTTATACGATTTTTTGTTCCATTAGGAAATTTTTCTCAGTGTAATTTCGGAATCTTCTAAGTGTGTTTCAATTTTCTTGTTAACTCATCGGGAAGTTAAAAACTATCACAAAATCCGTACTTATAAAAAGAAAATGAATTTCAAACTTATAAAAAGAAAGTTTATTAAAAAAAACTGTAATGAAAAGGTAGGTAGCCTTAGATTTTAGATCATTTTTCTACAAGAGAAAGTGCGAAAACTTTCGACATTGACGGCAATATCTTTCAGAAATTTTTAACACATAAAGATCGATGTGTCGGAGACAACAAATGATCTGTTATTAGTTGTAATCTCACCAATGATTTCCTATTTCTATATAGAAATAATAAGGAAATATGTTTTTTTGTATATAGTAATTTGTATTATAAATTAACTGATGCTCCTAATTAACATTTTAAATGCATTTTAATTAAAATTAGCTATTAGAATGATCATTAATCTTATAACAATTTCTCTTAATACAAAAAATTGTGAATAAAAAATTTCGTGAGATTAGATTTTAAAACTGTAGAGACGAATTAAAATACAAATGTGTATTGAATTAGTTTTACCGGAAAGTTAATACGAACGCCAAAAAATTATGTGCTTTCATATACTGAGTTAGTAGCTTAAAGAAGGTAATTAATCCAAAAATTATTAACTATAATTGAAAAAGAATTCCCGCATTATTTTTCTTTATCCTCTTTTCTTAGTTAACCTTTATGTGATTTCTTGTATTTTGTATTTACTGAGTGGTTTTTCCTTTTTTATGGTAATTAACATCTCTATTCCATTCGTATTTACTATTCGAATTTAAATTCGAGTCAATTCAACCGCACATTTAATACGAATTTCAAGAAACTATGTAGTTTTTGTTTTCAAATAATTCTTATTTTTACTATAAATAAGAATTATTTTTATAGATACAGCTCCATATAATTGATGAAATAAAGAAATAAATATATGAATATGTTACTCTCTCTAAAATAAATATAAGTGAATTATAGCATTTTAAAAAAATCTTACCTCCTTTATATTTGGTATATGCAACAAAAAGCTTGAAAATATATTAAAATTATTGTATAATTTATCGCATTTGTTATTTAATATCATTTGATGGATGTAACCGAAAATGAGAGTATTTATCATTCATTTATAAATTAACAGCGGAAGTTGATAAATCATTTTGTCTTTCATCTTCAATGTTAAGTCCATATTTTGATTCATCTGATTTTCTTTTATTGGACACATTCATATAAAACCCTCCTTTCTTGATCATGTTTTAAAAAGGCATTTAACATTTGCATAATGCAATTTATATATATATATATATTCAATTAGCAATCTCATTGCCCTGTACTTTCAATCCATAACCCCATTTGTTGAAGTATTCTTGTTCCCTTCATCTAGTTATTACATCATCAAAAAATAATATAATCGTATAGGATTTGACACCGGTGGTTTTTTGTCTGAAGATACCTGGATTGTTTGTCGTATTTTTTTCCCCTTTTTTTATCATAGTTCACTTAGAGTTATGGGATATTAGAAAATTAGATAAGTTAGTGTTATAGGCACGGGGGCACAGGACGTCGTTTTGTTGTGTCCAAAAATTAAGTGCTTTACTAGCAACTGTCCAAAGAACTATTGAAAATTATAACTTTTGGACGATAACTTCATTTCCTTTTATAAATTTATGCATACATGAGTAAATCAAAAACATCCCTAATTCTTTTATTATTGTAATAATCTAACAATACACTGGCTTGCAACTATCAAGATAATTTGTATTCATAAAGCTGACTTTCCTACACTTTTTGGAATATAATACATAATTATTGCACTATTTTTATTATAAAAGTGAAATGTTTCGTAGTACCCTCTAGTGTTATTTTTGTAATTTATTATATTTCAAATTCCACGATTGTTTTTATTATTTTGATCTAGATTTCTTTTAATCAAAAAACGTGCATCGTTAGATGTTTTACTTATACAAAAATACTATATTTTAATTCCATTTTTAGATAAATTTTTGATGTGATGTTCTTATCACCAATCATGAAACGAAATAATCAATTGTTTATTATAACCTTTTCATATTCATAAAAAACGTTTTGGCTTTATTTCTATCCATTTACTCCAAATTTCCCTAACTAGAGGGTAGCGTGAAATTATTATTTATCAATTGTTTAGTTATCAAAACTTTTTGAAGTGATTTATCAGTTTAATTAAGTAATATCTTTTTCAGAGAAACAATACAATATTATCTAAAAAATCATATCAAAGTAACTCCATAGCTTTGTTTGTCATAAGTAATTCAATAACTTTACGCATTCATTTGAAACCTAATAGAGCAACATAGATAGCAACGAGAATCTACATCATAATTCAATGTAGGTTTTTGGTGGCTTCTTCCCCTTTCAAAATGTTGATTTTATTGTCTTTATAAAGTTATCAACTTATATTTTCTGAGAACTTTCATAGGCAGTATACACAATTTGTTGTTTTCACATAAAAATTCAATCAAATATTAGAACCTTTTCACAATTTATTAATTGCAAAATATAATTTTATTGTGAAATATAGAGAATGATTGATTGTATAATTCAATAAAAGGAATGCAAAAATTCATCCTACATATATTCATAGATTTGTATATTTCAGAATCCATCATGATACAATTTTTGAAAATATGAATGCCAGTGAATTGTTGGTTTTCTACAAAAATGACAAATCAAACGTGCATTCAATGGAATTATGATCCTCCTAAATATCTTAAGAGAATTTTAAGCTGAATAATTTTATTGCATGATTAAACATACAAATTATGGTTAGTTGAAACATCATGCGATCTCTTATGTGTACTAATTAGGGTATTAAGATGTATATTGCGTGGTCTTAAGAACTGGTCAAAAAATCCTGTTATAGCAAGTGAGTAAAAATAAAAGGGAAAACATTTTTACGTTTAACATTAAAATTTCTAATTGTATTACTTTATTTTATTTTTCGTTATTTCAAAGGCACACCAAGAATATTTATTCATATAAAAGTGAAGAGAATTATCTTGAGAAAACAAAAGAAATTTCTATTAAATCATAAAAATTAGCCAATTAATATTAGACCCAAACATATCGCAAACACTCTTTGCTTCTAAAAGGATAGTTTTTTCTAATAAACGCATCGATACTTTTCCTAAAGAACTTCTCGATCTTAGGATTATTAGCATGAATCTGAGATTGAAAGAAAAAAATCTTGGATTTTTGATTATATTGGAACTAGACTAATGAGATATGCACTTATTTATACTTCGATAGATACGGAAGGGAAAGCCTGCAACATTGATTCTACATCAAAATGTTCTTTTCTTGTAAAAGAATTATTTCGCCTAAAAATCAAGTTCTGAAACGATACGTTCAAGCGTATTAATTTCAAACATAAACATATAAATAAAATAAAGAATGAAGGGGTATTTTCTTATATAGATTAAGATTCATGTATTATTTTGTAGTAATTCAATAAGCCCAAACATGTTTATTCTTAGATTATCATTTTATTTTTCTTTCTCCCTGTAATATATTTGAGAATTCAGATCGTTTATCTCCCTAGCAAATTATTTGCCTGGCAAACGTGCAGAATTTTCTGTTAAATATATATTTGTACTTACTTCGCATAATAGTTTGTGTTTGTTAAACATCAATAAGTTTATTGATATTGATGTTCACTTTTAGCTTACTTTGAAAAGAACTTTATTAGGAATATGAGTAGTGATTTAATAATTTGAATTTCCACGGAACTAAAGAAGTGATCATGATTAGTTTGAGGCATCTTCAGATTGATCTGCTGTACTATTTAATTTTATTGTTATTTAGAAACTGAGACAGTTATCCAACTTTCGATATTATATCATTTAAAAGCTGAAGATACGAGACTTTAATTACTTGTCAGTAATCTAAATCATTTTTGTGCAATTTGGAGCTATAAAATTACTAACCGAGAAAATAATAATCTGAAAACTATAAAATATTAAAATAAAGCTGAATATTACTTTATTCATTATGCCTACAAAATCTGATTTGATGTGGCGATTGAAGAAACATGGCTCCCATATAACACGTAAATATAAAATGTATTTGAAAAAACATAGTCTTTTTTTTTTAATTTCGATGATTTTTCTTAGTTAATTTGTTTTTGAAATGCAAATTTATTTTTTTTTGATAATTTTCTTTTAATATATTATAGTATAATACATTATTTCTTTTAATATATTTATATTTGTTTACATTTATTTGATATTCATTCTGATTTCATAACATGTTTACTTTCACATGTAAATAAACCATTGAAACTTTATGTAATGTAGAAAGTGTACAAAATTTTGTTGAAGTTTTTTCCCCTTGTTCATCCATTTAAAAAAATATTTAAGGGAATTATCCTTACAGTCAATTTAATATACATTGTTTTCAACACCTCGTATTTATTTAATCCATATATCTTTGAATTGCTTGAAATTTCTGGGTAATAGTAAAGAGAGGATAAAATTCTGATTAACTGGAAGCAATTGAAGATATATACTTCAGTGATTCCTTTGGCGATTTATGTATAGCTTCAGTAAAAGATGAGCAAAGAAATTTGTTACCGTGCCAGTATCTCAACGAGGTAATGCAGAGAGTTATATGACACAAATAACTGGCGACACAAGAGAAGGGAGGAAAAAAACAATGATATATTTCTTCTAGTATTTTGTCTCAAGAACCACTCAGGAAACATTACTAGGAAATGCAGGCTCTTAAGCTGTTTTCCCTAATTACTCACTAGGAAAGATCTGTAAAACGCTTTATTACACTCATTACGCATTGTGCAATCAATACCATTTTGTGTGTTTCTTCCAAAAGCTTTCTGAAATGTATCTTTGACTTGAATGGCAAAATTTTTTTAAATATCTAGGGCAAATTTTACAAAACAAAAGAACAAAGTGGATGAAATTTAGTGTGGTGGAGATAGAAACTCTGGATGAAGATAGTGGATGAAGATAGAAACTCTGAATTAGTTCTCAAGCGATTTCTATGTGCCTGCAACAAAGGATGAGTGGGGAAACTTCTCGACGTGGCAATATCTCAGCGAAGCAGGGCAAAGAGCCATATGAGATAAATGAATTGTGACAAAGAGAAAGAGAGAAACGGAAAATAATTTCTTTCTCCTTTGATTTTGTTTGAAGGAACCAGTTATTGATTAGGATTTGAAAACCACCGAGAAATTCGATTTTGAATTCTTTATTTATTCTATCCTACCTGATTAAATTTGTTATGAATGTAAAATATATTTAAAAACTTAATTAATAAGTGGATGAAGCTAGTTAATTTAATTTAAATGATGAACAAGTACCGAAAAGATGTAAACAGATTGATAAATTGAAATTTATCGATCAAAATCTTTGTAGTATTTTGTTTCCATTGTTTTCTACATTTTTTTTAAAAATTAACATATTAAATATATTCTGCAGCTAAAATATGATGAAACTTAAATAAATGTGCCCATATAAGAATTAAGAAAAATTGTAAAAAAGAAAAATATAACTTTATTGCTATAAATTTAACATTAAAAGCTTTAACTGCTGTTTGTAAAATATGAAAATTTTGACCGAGATTCATTATTTGATTGAAAAAGGGAAGCGTTCGAACTCTAAATAATTGAAAACAAACAAGAAGTCATGGCACAAAACATTTAAAATAAGTTATAATAGTAATAGAAAATATGTTATATCTAATTTACTACTAGCCATATTTGCAGGCATAATGGTTTGCTTTAAATCTCAATAAACATATAATTCATAATAATTTTAGAAACCTTATACATTTTTATTTATTGCTCTGAACATTTCTGTATTAAACAAAACCTTTTAAACTTCAATTAAAACAATTTTTATTTGTTGAGATCAAACATATTTTATAAAATAATATGAGAGCAGAAATCGATTAACAATAAAGTCTTATGTAGTGTCCTGTATTTAAATGCGAGAAAATAGCAGGCTTTATATTATTTTCATTTTATACAAACATGTATTGAAAATTATAAGTTGGCCTAATCTTATTATCACTAAAAATTATTTTTCTTGCAGAATACTTTAATTATTATACATTTTTTTTCAGAAAATTACCATTTAATCCTTTCTATAGTTTTTATTTATATGTCGATAAATATTCTTTTAAAATCTATAGAAGAACGAGATGCTATGTAAGTTGAAATTTTCAAGAATTCTTGAGAAGAAAATTTCTAGACTTCGACAGCCTGAAGCTAAGTATCTAGGGAAAACCTCTTCCGACATTAAAAAGAAAGGAAGTGGAGAAGGGTTTATATTTTACAGGATTTATATTTTTTGTCTTTTCAGTTTCACTTCAATAATCTGGATTTTTTCGTCAAAAATTTACTTTATTTATACATTTCTCTTTACTTTCAATCGAAATTATAGAATCCTCTGATTTTCTTCTATTTGCTATTATAAAAATGCCCTTTTATTTATTTTTTGTGGCTAATTTTATTGCTGAGCTAGTTTTTGTTAACTTTAGAATCGAAAAGAAAATTGTAAAATACATTTGTTTTATAAATTAATAGAAAATTGTAAATTACATTTGGTGAATAGTCTGCACCATAATCAAATAAAAGATACTAATAAAAACCAGAAAATAAATGAAAATCTACAAAAAAGTTTTATTTCCAGATAGTTTTCTTGGTTTCAAAAAGAAAACCAATCGTTTCTAAGAATTTGACAATTATTTATAATTGAGACGTTTTTTGAAAAGAGATATGCTGATTCCAAAATATCTACAATTAGAATGAGGTATTTCTGAAAAAGATTCTGCAAATTGGCGATTCTTTATATCAGATTAATATAATCAAAACAATTGTAGACATATAATTAAATATTTTTGGTAAATGTAAATTTTGTTATAATAATATAAGTACATAAGGTGATCAAAATCCAGATAAACCTACTCTGAGATCCTTATACAGCAAACTGCTCAGTGTAAAAATGGGTAAAATTGTTAAATATACTATTTAAAACGTGGGGGAAAAATTATGAGAAATAAAAATGAGGCCAAAAACATCGATCGATGGCGCTGTTCAACAGAAAATATGCTCTTGAATAGACGCAATATACATATCTGTAACACATTTTATTCGAACTTATCATATATTCATTCACAAGGATCTTATAGATGCAGGGGAAACTGCTGAATATGACTTTCTACTTCAAGATGTAAAACCTGCATTTTGCAGACACATTGATCTGCAGCGGATCGTAATTGGTGAAATGAGATGCTTCTCACATGTAGAGTGATAGTGTTTTTCTAACCTGCCTAGGATACTAGACATCCTTGATAAACTAGATTTTTTGAGTGTTTCCAAAGCCAAAAATCACACTGAAAATAAAATGTGTAGAGCGAGATGGTTAGGTTACCGGAAACGGACGAGTAATTACTTTATAATTAGAAAAACTTGCTGAATAAACTTATGTATACAGAATCCAATGTGTGAAGGCGCTCTATCTTGCATAAAGATAATTAAATCGTCATTCACGATGTTTCATTTGGTGTAAAATAAAATTCTTTGTTTTGTTTTAGTACCTGCTGCTCCTGTGCATAAATGCTCAAGTCTATGAAATTCTTGTAGTGTAGTATTTCCTTTTTTTGCATAGAATGACTTCACAATCAAAGCGCGAAATTATACTTGATAAGAATGTCCTTTTTCCAACTTAATCTCATTTCATGTTATGAGCAGATTCATTTTGCTAATTGTGTGAAATTGCGTTTAAAATGACCGCTTAAATTTCAGCATTTTCTTTTTATAATTTTTTTTTTTCATATCTGATATTTATAGAAATTAGAAGGGACAAATTCCATTTTTGTGTGCGTGGGTGATTATTTGTTTTCAGCATATTTTCTGCTATATAACGTCATCTATCGGAATTTCTGGAACTTTTTTACTTTCTCTTAATATGTTTTCCCTTGTCTCTCATACTTCAACAATTTCGGAATATTGATATTGAGTAGTTCACTAAGCAGAGAGCTATGAGTAGTAGTGTTTTGGTTTAATCTTTTTGTAGATAAAGAACTGCAGCATAACTTCTTTAAAGTGAATTTTGTATTTCCAATCTCTGTTAACAATGCAGGTAAAGGTGTGTTTATGTTGTTGTCCTTTTGACCATGCAGTTTGATCAAGACGTACTAAATTTAGCACTATTGTGCATTGAAAGATAGGAATATGCAGCTTGCAATTTTTTAAATTAAATTATATATAATCATGCTCAATTTTAAAATTTCTCGTGACAATTTTAAAAGTTTTAGAGTACAGGATTAATTTTTTCATAATTTTAAAATTAGAAAGAAATGATATCATCAAATTTTTACAAATCTCTTTTATGTAAATGTAGTTAAAATTTCAGTATATTTATAAATATATTTTAATCCATAATTTTAATTTTCGGATCAAAAATTTTCAATTTTCTTCATTTTTTCCATATTTAATCGTACTTTTTCTTTCATCGTTGACAATAGTGTAAGGAAGATTTAAATTTTCTTTTCCCATAAAGTCTTATTTTCTATATAGGTTATGCCTTTAATATGATTTCTATTTTAATTAAATTGTGAAACCATGACTGATTTTAGAACTGGTTGCCATCAAGTGCCATTTGACTTTTGTTCTGTTCATGAAAATGCAAAAAGAGTTTCTTTACAGATCACATCCTAATGGTAATATCGCCAAAATTTTTGCAGATTGTTGGAATTTTCAATTTTATCACAAGATGGTCGTCAATTTTGTTACCCTGCCCCGAAGGGTGCATTCGACTTTATTCTTCGACGATTTAATTACCATAAAATCATCTTTTTTAAGAAAAGAATTAGCCTCCATTTGAATTTGTTACATGTATTATTTGCCTTAATTTTATTTTGTACTTTGTATTTTCAAATTTTTAAAGTCTATTTTTTAATCATCTAATATCATATTCCATGTTTCAAAGGCTCATTTCGTTTGTCTCGATAAATATTGTCTTGATAAAAGTTTTATTGAATTATTATATATTTTACAGGAAGATTTCGAAATTTGATTTTTAAAAAACTTTTCAATATTATATGATTTTTTCTGAATTGGACATTTTGAAAATCTAAAGATTTCTGCTTTTATTTAACATCGCAATGTCTGGAATCGAGCTAACTTTTCTACAATGTACTTTTTAAAATGTTATAGATGATTTGAGTATCAGGGTCTGTCATGCGATATGTTTCTGATGTAAGCTATAAAACTTGCGCAAATCAGAAAAAAAAATTCGACAATAAATAAATAAATAAGGATATATCTTAGAAAATTTAATTATTTTGAAATGTGTTTGCATCTTGCATCACGAAAATCATCAACTTAAGCATATCGAATGTTGTAATTATGTGAAATCTTTTGTAAAATTATACAATATTTCAGGATAATAGAATATTTTAATATCATTATATCAAATATTAAACTATTTACTAAAATATTTAAGACAAGTATTTAACTTTTGATTAGGTTCTTGTAAATTTAATATTATTTAATACTAAAATTTAGTCTTTCAACAATTGCCAGTATCAACTAAAAATTTATTTTTGTTTTGAGAATTTCTAGAACGACAACTTCACATGTGCTTTATGTGACATAAATATGCTGCAAAAGATGAAAAAAAAGAGATATATTGTGACAATATATATGTATATATATTTAACATTAAGTTATTAGTTAATTCCTATTTAAATTTAGACTGAGGGTTCAAAACAGCTTATAGAAACGCGTTTCCGATCTTTAAATAAGACAAAGAATGTCTGCAAAACCTTGGCTACAACTGCTAGCTTGTAATAAACAAGCTCTTGCAAAAAGTTTTTCAAGATAAAACCTAGATTGATATTAATATATTATTACTCATTTTAAAAACCATTTTTTTTTGTAACGTGACTTTCTATCACATTTTTAAAAAAAGTTTTTTTTTCTCCTTTTCAGAAGATAAATTCAAGATTCAGACGATCGTGAATTTTTCATGCTTTTTAAAATCTTTTATTTCCCCGAGTTCTTTCTGTGAATTTCAGATCCAAAACGATTTTCAGATTTTTGACTCATCCTTTTTGACTCGTCATATTCGTTTCACCTTATATTTCTAGAAGGAAATATCAATTTCCAAGAATTTTAGATGAAAAAAAAATATATTTCTCTAGAAAAAAAAATGTGCATCTCGGCAAAAATTTTAGGGTCTTACGGTAGGCTATAAGAATGGAGATTTATTGGAATTTTACTGTGACCACCTGTCGGATCTTAGGACAGAATTCCACTTATTCAAATAATTCTTATACCACATTGAAAAAAAAGAAAAGTTCGGATTTCAGTTTTCTATTCAATGGCAGCTTACATTTTTAAATCTACATAATCAAGTTATTAAAATTTTGCATGCATCATATTATAATAGAGTTTAAATGTCATTTATATTTAGTTTAGTTGTAATATTGTAATTAAAATCGTGTTCATTAATTTAAAGTTTACCATTAATGTTTTTCTTAAAATTTTATGCGCACAATATAATATAGGCTGTTTTCAGCAGATAATATAAAGTACAATGCTAAAATTTAGGTTTTCTTGTTATTGTATAATCTAAAATTCTGTGTCATAATTCCATTTCCACAGAAAAATGATAAATTTAAATATATATTGCCTATTCCAAAAATATGACCCAGCTAGCACAATATTACACTATATCGTGCAATATTGTGCGATTTTAAGTAATTTTAAACAATATTGCGAATATTGATCAATATTGTCTTTTGTGAAAAAAAATTGTGTTTACCTTTCTTTTCTTATCAAGATATAAACGATTTTCAGTTTCAGCGGGAAGATCCAAACAGAACAATACTATGCATCCTAATTGCGTGGCAACAATCTTGTATTGAGCATATTCATGTGTGGAGAAGAGGTATTCCGATAAGTCAATGGGATGTGAGTGCGTATGTATTAAATGATGCCTTTATTTCCTTTCATTTCCACTTCTTCCAAAGGAATCTTGTTTTCCTTGTCGAATACACGCCACTGGACTTATTGTTTTCCTCCTACCTACAGAAGTATCCAGCAAGGGAAACAGTTGCAAATAACAATCATTGTTTGTAAAGGAATATTTAAATTTCGCAATCCTGCATATTAGAATGAAATAGAAACGTATCCCCTATTTTCATAAATCTGAATTTTTATAAGGACAAAGGGTTGAATTTATTACTAAAGAAAATGAAATATTTTAAAACGTTATAGTTTTAAAAGAATGCTTCTGTATAAAAAAAGTAGACACATTATTAGAAATTTTCATATAACTAAAAAAAATCATGCAAAATATTTTTAAGGTATATATATATATA
>JAPMOQ010044182.1:0-15435 GCA_026543055.1 Argiope trifasciata | reverse complement strand
ACACACACACACACACACACACACACACACACACACACACACACACATGTATTTTGTTATTCTCTGTCAAAAGTACTAAGTTTTATTGGATATAAATGGATAACTATTTTACTTCACTTGAGTAACATTAACATTTCTCAGATCAGTAAGAATACTTTACCGTAGTGATAAATTCCGATAAACAACATTAGAGAAAAAGGGTTGCTGCAGAATAACAAATAATTTCGTCTCCTAAATTGTAAACATTTATTAGTATTAAACCTAGATAGCCGCCAAAGTTGATATCAATTTAAATCCTACAATGAAAATAACTTATTTCAATTAAAAAAGTGTGTAATTTTAGATTATGTAGAGGCTATTTCTCGGTTTTCTATTTATAAAATTTCTTGGTGAGGTGATTCAAACTTTGTAATTTTTATAGTGAATTTTATCGTTGTCCAATGTATAGTATAGTTTAAAATAGTTAAAATTTTTGTTTTATGTGTGTAAGACTCTAGCATTGATCATATTTTTAAAAAAAATCACTCTTTTCTTTGTTTTTATGAGTGGATCCAAATTGGGTTAAAGACTGGAATCTAATATGCCTTCCGGAGGCTTTTAAAACCATGCATACATATAGGTTTCAACTTGAAATTAAATCTCATACCACGAAAAAATCTTTACACTATACTTAGTAAAAGTTAGAAGATTATTATAAATTAGTTCTGCTTAACAATTTTCATATACGAACAATTGATTCGATTTGTTATTATACTTCAATTGGAGTATCACTAGATTTTTTTAAAGTAAAATATACAGATTATCTACATTAGATGCGTCAAAAACATTTTTATTGTACAGTTTTGAATATATCTGATATTCTTTTCTCATATGAAAAAAAATATTTGAAATCAGAGAAATTGGACCTTCCATGCATAACCATGGAAGCTCATGAATTTTTCTTACTTATTTACCCAATTCTAATTTAAATACATTAGTAACCTCATCACTGGTTAATGATTTAAATTAATTAAGACGGATAATAACTTTAATAATATTTTCACATGATAATTTGAAATAATAAATTTAATTTTTTAAGTATATTAAAATCCTTAATTTCTACAATAATATAAATTTCCTATTGCTTAGGTATAGTGAGATGCAAAGTTATATTTAGTTGGCAATCATATAATTCGTTATTAATAATCTTTTTCCATTATATTATAATTTAATGGATTATTCTAACAATTGAAAAATTCATTTTATCACTGATAAAGTCATCTTTAATCTTGTATTAAAGTTAATGAGAAAATCATCTTCGTTAAAATTTATGCAACTACATTTTAGATTATTATTGCACATAATATTTTTTTCTAACCTAATTAGTATTTTATTTTACAAACGTTGTAAAAATGTAAGGTTATTTTATATTCTTTTTTTAAAAACGTCAATACAAAAAAAGATGAAATATATATATATATATATATATATATATAAACTAAAAAATAATAAAAATTTAATGCTTATAGCACAAAAATAGGTTAAAAAAAACTCGCATAAAATGTTTTTATAGAATTTATTATTATGTCTTGAATATCTGTAAAATTGCTTTCATTTACATTAAAATATGTACTCATGTTATAATAAGAATAATGAGAAGCTGCTCTTTATTATAAGATGGATTATGTAAATGAGACGAACGAAAATTATAAATAAATAGTTTTTTCTGTTTGGATAAATTTTGTTTTTGCACTGATACATGGAAACATTTTGATATCTATTTCCAAACTTTATGAATAAGTTTTAAACATTTTTGAACAAGTATTTATGAATTTAGTTAAATTTCGCAAACGAATTTAAGAAGAAAGTCGTATACCTTTAAAAGTTGGTTAAACACGATAATACAAGCTAGAGGTTTGTTTTGAAAGTTTTGTAATGTTATTTATTAACAAATAATGTCCCATTTTCTATGATATTTTGGCATAGTATCAATTCATTCCTTTTTCAATTTTACAGTCTTATCAATTTAACTTTGTCAATTTGACCTTAACCTTAGAGCTTTTTTAGAGTTTCGTTTATTACTATAAAAGCTATCTAATAATACTCTTTGGTGTATTTGATATCTAATAGGAATTTGGATGTTTTAATATATAATAATTCTTCAGACGTTAGCTTTTAAAATTTATTAATAACTCATTTGAGTTTTTCTTCCATAAAAAGTGCTTCTTTTATAAATTGTTCCATGGTAAGTAAATATATAGCCTTGATCTAATTAATTATGCATATTTAACTACAAATAACAACAGAAGTTAAAATATAAACATTGATAACTTCCAAGTTAACGATAATTCATAGTGTTTCGGCAACACCACAGAACCATGATGGGAAATTTGGTGTAAATGACAAGACAAGAATACAGAATAGCATTTATTGCTTCAGTCTTCTAGTGTTGAAAAAATATATTAAAGAATTCAATAAAAAATTAAAAAATCTGCGAGTTTACATTAATTTCTTTATTCGTAGATCATTTTTGGTATCCAGAAAAACAGAATTGAATTTTTTGAGTTTCTTTTTTAAAGATAAAATATTCGCCACCTTTCTCAGAAACAGGAATAACAGTTTATGCTATTAAATGGCTGTTATACACGAGCGGTTTTTGCTTAACTGATGGCTATGCAATAATTGTATGCTTGGAAATACTTTAAGAGCTCTTAAAAAACTTTTTCCCACCTTTAAATCCAAACTGATTAACATCTCTACTGAACAAAGCATGCGCCAATGGTTTTCAGTCATTTACATTTCAGGGGAACGAGGAAATTCGACGGCATTATCCAGTTTACTTGGCTCGAGCTTCGCTTCTTGTTGAGCCATATTTCTTTTTTTCTCAGATCTGACTTTTCTCTCAAAAATAATCATGAATTCAAAAATTCATGCATAATTATGCATCGAAAATTTGGAAAAAAAATGCAATTTATTTTTTTAGAAGTTGTGCAGGTATATAATTGATTTGAGAATCCTTATATTCGTTTTTATAAATGAGAAAGAAGTAACTATTAAAAATAATTCTTCATTTCGATTTGATGATATTAATTCAAAACTGGCACCGAACTTTCATAGGCAACAAGCATCTACAGTAAATAATTGCTAAAAATTTTGAAGTAGTGATAATATGAATTTCCATCCCTTTTCAATAAACGATTAAGCTATTGGATTAAAGAATAACCAATAGCATGACTGGTTTGTTTATGGCATCATAAAGAGAAGGCGTTATCATATTAGAGAAATAAATAGGATTCTTGGAGAACTGAAGAATAAAATAGGTAGTAGAGAACTATTTTACTCTCATCAAAGATCCCTTTTTATAGCTTTCGTGGCTTCTTTTACTATATTTGATCAAATAAAGAGCTTTAAGCTTTCTGGGTCTAAGATAAAGGAGATCGAATAGCATATGAAGCACAGAAATGCCACTAAATGTTTAAGAATCTATACGACAAAAAAGTTAAATAGGCGCTTCTTTAGACGAAAAAAGAAAGGATTAGGATTATCGAAGCAATCAATGCGGATCAGATAAGCTTAAATTTACAAACTTTCCAGAAATTCTTTCTTTGTTGTATTGTTTCCAAAGTAAAGAAAAAGTATTGGATTACCAAAAATCTGGGATTAGATAGCTCAAATGTATTAGATACCCTAAAAGAAATCACATTTCAGATGGTTATTTTTTATTTTACTTAGTAACTAGACAAGAATAAGTATCTGAATGGGGGAATTGATAATTAAATATTAAAAAAATATATTTTTTTGCTTATTTTACATTTAATTTTTCAGTAATTTATATTTTTTATTGGTGAATTCTTTTTTTAAGAAAAATTAAATATAATTTTTCTTAAATTCATTTTTATTTTTAAATTTTTTTCTTCTATTTTTTTTAATTCTTAATAAATTCTTTATTGCTATTAATAATATTAGTTAACTCGGTATTTTTAACTAATTTAGATCCTTGAAATACGACTTTTTTCTGCGATTAAAAATATTGATAGGTTTGAAGTTGATTTTAGAAGATATACTTATTTTGCTTATTTACTGGTTTGAGATCTATTTGAGAAGACATAAATATTTAGCTTATTTATAAGATTGAAATAGATTTAAGAGGGTTTGGTTGGTTTTGTGGTGTTTTATGAAACAAAAGCTTTGTCTGGCGTATTTAAGAAGAAACGCTTATTCAGTTTATTTAAATGTTTGAGTTTGATTTATTACAGGATGCTTACGTACTTTATAGGACAAAGAAATTGAATAATACTCTAAATTAATTAATTTATAATTAACTAACAAATTAAAGCCTTTTGTTAAACTTTGAAATAAGAAATCAGAATTTCGAGATGAAGACTTAGAAATTTTTATCTGACCATCTTTTCAACAAAATACTATATGATAACAATTAACAAATTGGAATATTTTAAATTATCGTGAGAACTGGAGTTTAAATTCAACCAGCTTTGATCCACAGCAGTGTCACAAATGCTTATTATTTTTAAAGAAATATATCAGGGCGAATCAGAAAGACCAAAATTGTTTTCATGGAACTGACGATTTATTGATGGTTTCTGAATTTTTTGAAGAAACAAAAATACAAACAAATGAAATGATGAAACCTTCATCATCATTATTAATTTAATTTGACAGTTTTTATTAATATTGTAATTGTAATAATTTAACTATAGGTGAGTTTTTATGTTCTTCTAGATCTTCTTATAGGTATATAACTTGAAAGTTGACTGTAAACTTGAAAGTTCATGCCGCTGTTTGAAATTTCTGTAGTCAGTGTTTAAGTGCACAGGTACTGTAATAAATGGGGTTCTAAATTTCAAAAGGCTTACCTTCTGATAATTGGAACATCTTTATATTAGTGTTTCCATGAGCTCTTTTGCTACCATCGAACGTTTTGTCATACAGAATGATGATCTGGAATGAAATTGGAATAGCCCGTTTGTTTGGCAGTTGCAGTTTTGTTATTTCTGTATTCTTGAAAAACTTTCTTTGCAACAAGTTTTATATTTCAGTGAGTGTGCTTAATAGTTTCCAGACAATTTAGCATTTAGGAATCAAAATGAAAATTAATGCAGGGGAAGTCGGATGCTCAAAGAAAGTAGAGTCCCAGAATACGTATTTATCAGACAGAGAAGTTGAGTGAAGTGATTTGAATTGATACCTTCATTTTTCACTGTCGTCATCCAGTCATGGAATATTCCCAGATGTTCCATTCTTCCTGTCTACTTTACTTGGAATGACTAGGAGGAAAATGATCTTACGAAGGCATTTCCCCCAGGAATGAAGAAGAAATTATAACTAAGATAGAATACTAGCTTAGTACCGAATAAATGAAAAAAAATTGTGTTTAAAATAATTATGTATGAATTAGAAATGTGATGGAATGATGTATAAAAGCTCAAGATATATGCATAAAAAGAAAGGCATGGTTTATTGCGCATTAGAAAGAAATAAAAATTATTTTTAAATGGCTGAAACAAGCAAATAACAAATAAACCGAAAAACATTTTCTTGATAAGAGATAAATTTTAAAAACATTTTGAACAAATCAGCGGGGAAAGAAAATAGAAGATCTGCAGAAAACTCAAGACTAAAAGAAAGAGGCGCTAAATAATTTAATAAATAAGTTGCAATGTAGATTGCAACTTATGCAAGCACAACACAAAAACTCAATTCAGAAGTCATGATGAAACTTAATACAAAATAAATTTCAATACTGTGTCTAATCATAGACTTATATAGCAGACATCTAACGAATTCTCGGATTATAGAAAATCCTATATTTCATATAAATCATCACCGTTTTTCTTTTAAATGAGAGATACAAAATGATATATGAGTGATATAGCATTTGTTCTCATTTAACATGTTTCAAACCATCGTTCGAAATAAAAAATAAAAAAAACTGGCGAACTAGTGCAGAATTTGTATATTTGCTTTGACCTAGGATGGTTAAGCAGACATATCACGAAAGAATAACATTAACAAGGAAATTTTAAAAGAGTCAATTAACAAGTAACAATTCAAGTAACAATTTTAACGAGTCACAACAAAACGACATGTTCTGACAGGTACTTTGGACTGTTGAAAGTTATAGAATTACGATTGACTGATTTAAGGACCGAGGATTCGGTATAGTTTCATTTTAAGACCATTGCGACAAACTCGCTATTACGAAGACAGCGAATTAAGCTGATAGGGAGTCTCTTGTTTTGATAGAGAGTCTTGTTTTTGTCTGATAGGGAGCCAATTGGGGCCAAGAGCACGACTTTGACACCCACGCATCACTCATTCGTTTCCACAATCCTTTTTTACAGACGAGCGCATTCACACATGTCCCAAATAAATCAGAGAAAGAACAGCCGGACTGGGGCTCGAACCCATGAAGCGTAGATCACAGTTATGAAGCGATACAACTATCCCATCAGTGGAATAAACTTTTACAATATAAAAATAAATTACTTTATTTAATTAGATACAGGTTTTCATCCCAATCTAGGTGGTGGTAGCTTTTTTGTCTAACACGAAACTACTCCTTTAAAGGGGAAAAAAATAGTAACTTCAGCATTTAGGTGTCCGGTTGATAAAATTATTTTAGGTATACGGGACCTATTTTTCATTCAATACTTGATGAAAGCTGATTTGGAGAACTCTAATCGCAACGATATTTATTCATTGCATTTTATTTGAGAAAATTGAGAATTTGAGACCCAAAACCTTCGGATTTTCATAATTGTAAATTATCCATAATTTTTCCAATTCAGCATAAATTTGAACTACAACTCCAAATCATTTACAATTATAAAGTCAAAAGAATTTTCAACAAATCAACTTCAATAAACCTAAAACAGACCTGATTCAAATATTTTATGGATAATCTTTTAACGATATATTTTAAAACTAAGTATTTACTAGACTACTCTGGAAGGTTAATTTACTTTTTAAATGATGATGATGATTTTGTATAAAAAATAATCTGTTTAATAATTCAATACTTTTTAAATTTCCTCAAGTATATTCAGAATTTACTAAAATTGGTCTAATCTGTAAATAAATTCCGATAACTAACAATTCTGTATTCTGCAAAACTAATTTCATTGAGATAGTTGTCAAACAAGTTTAAATTGAATTGACCAGTAGTGTAGAATTTTCTCCAGTTGTCTGCATTGCACGGGATGCAATTTCTATTGAGCTATTCGTTGCTACAAGAATTCCTCCTACCAGTGAAGATATATCAATTGTTCCAGTATTAGTTCAGCTACGTTAATCATATTATGACCTGCCCAGGTTAGTTGTAGGTGTTTAGAAAAGTTTGACCTTGATTTTAAAATTCTTCTAAATTGCAAGTGAGTAGAGTAATTTCACAAGCGGCTGTTAATTAGTATCAGAGAGACGGGCACTCATTTTGTAGGGGTTATTTTTAAATTACTGATTTGGGGAAGCTCGATAATTAAGGAAACCGGGCCGTGCTTTCGAGCTGGAGTGGATGATAGTGATCGTGGAATGAAACTTAATTGAAATAATTTTGTGGTGTTATTTACCATCAAAATTCAATTACAGACTCATGTTGGTAAATGAGAAGGTTGGGTTTTCAATTTCTATAACTACTGGTTTGGAAACGCATCTAGTGTTGGGGAGATAACTTAAAAATGCAACGTCGGTATCATTGACTGTATTACTTAGAATTCGGTTTTTTTCCGAAGCATATGGAGTTCCAAAGAATAAAATGAAAAAAAAGAGAATGAGAAAAATAGTATGGCATGATATATTTGCTTATTGGTATTTCTGTGTTCTTTGCTTAGCATTTATGGAACTTCATACATGAGTGACACAAAATTAAAACAATTCTAATTTACTTAAGATGATTATAATAATGATTTCTCCCATTCTCGGAGATTTTCTGTATTTGAATATCATTCAAGAAGTTTTTTTTAAATAGCTTGTCCATTTTTAACAAATGTATTGCATCATCAAAAGTATTTGGACTCATTTCGGGTTTCCAACACTCTTGGATTTTTTTCTCAAATCCAGGAAGCTTTGTACTAGAACTTGAACAGCAATAAAATAGTGTGAAATATGTGTATACATGTACTGTTTATAGTGATCAACCTGTCTATTACAAGATTCCCCATTGTTTTTTGTGTAAATTTAGGTTGTTAGAAATGCTTATCCTTCTTGAAATGGTAATAATATTTTAGCTGCCACCGTCATCTATAGTAATATCATCTATAGTGATTTTTTTCCTTTTAGACAGCTCCTAGTCATATAATACAATTATTTTTTCTTGGGAAGCAACAGCTCATTTTGCAGACTGTGAGCTTATAGAAGAATGGAATTTGCATCCGCTACTAAGTGTTAATGCAATAGATTTAAAGCTTTTCTGTAGTAAGGGATTAGGAAAGGCGGTGGGGTCAATGATTGCAATGAGCTTAGATGATGATGATGACCCATGTCTGTGTTAACAAGGAAAGAGGATGCTGTGACTTCTTATTATAAAGACTCTTAAGAACCTGAAGGCAGAAGTCTGACTTATATCTCAGATGGCAATGATACACACACACATTAGCTTGCACAACATCTTCTTACTGGGGACAGGGGATACTAACAGATATCACAGAAAGAACAAAAGGGAAGAACCATCATGTCCAAAGAAGGACCATAAACTAGGAAGCTGACAATGAGCTTAGATGTTTGTTGCATATGAGATATCTAACATACAATCCAACACTTCATATCGATAAAATCTTAACACTTCCTACTTCCATAATCATTCATTGTAGATTCAATTGATTTTATCAATCTATTCTATCAAATAAATTGCAGGCGAAATTTGTAACAGTATTTTCAGGCATGTATGATTTATGGGAATTGTCAGCGGGAAAGGAATATTTATTTGTTGAATGTACGAAGCTTTAACCTGTATAGGGGACCAGTGCTTAAGGCGTTTAGAAAAGATGATTGGGGGGGGGTGCCTTTTTCCATGAGTGATTTTTGTTGAACATTTCATTTGTAGAAAATATATCACCATCTTTGGACTAATTACGTCTTTCTTGAAATTTTTTTTTTATTAACAAATCCATTTGTATCAAAGTAATGGGCAAGCATAATATTTTGGGAAAAAAATGAAAAATTGTTTCTTAAATTGACTAATACCTGATGTAAGCAAATGCTAAGCATTTGAGATTTAGCTGGAGAATATAATTTTTTTTAATCTTTTGAAGAAATAATGTTGGAAATACTCTGGTAAAAGAAAGTGGATGGCAAGGGAAAGATTTAAACATTCCGCAAATGACGATGTCGCATGAGATTTCCTAAGCTATCCTAAGAAAATAAAATAGGCCTATTTGTAAACTAATGATTCTTGAAAGAATGAGAAAATTCCCATCTCTACTAAAGCAACAGCGACTTATAAACGGAAAATAAATAACATTATTTTTGTGAACGCCAATATATTGTTTGTAAAACTGTTTGAACAAAGAGAAGTCAATATGAGTTAACCTCAAGTTAGTGATAATAATAGAAAAAGCGAAAAAACAAAAGATTGAAATTTTTTTATGACATATGTAATTGGCTTGTTTTAGCTAATCAAATTAAAGAAGAAAGTGAAATAATAATTAAATTAAAGGGAAAAAAAGAATCAATTTAAAAGACAAAGACTAACATAAAAAGAACAGAAATCCCTGATGTATCAAACACTATTGAAACCAGTGAATTGGCATCAATTGTCAATGCAAATAATGCGAATCTAAGATGATTATAAAATGTGTATCATTTAAGCAAGATAAAGTATAAATGACGAAAGAATTATTCTAAAACTGGATGATTGATTTTTACAAGCTTGAAGAAAAAGAAAATCATTGTTATTTTAGTTGATAATTTCGTATCTCAGAACATTTCCCATAATTTGCAAAAGCGCGTGTTGAACTTTTCATCAAGCTGCAAACCAATTCTTTAGTGAAATTTTCTAATAATCCTGTATTTCAAAGGCTAATATCAAAACATGCAAGTTCAGAATATTGTTTATACTTGGCTAACAATCTTTCTAATTTATACATAAATTATGTAAAAAATGCGCGTGATTGATTCCCTGGTATTAAAAATACTGTATACTGTGATGGAAATTACAACCCAAAATTGTTTGAAGGAAGCTTCATTTTTAAAAGAAAAAAAAGACGCCAGCTGTTTATCAATCATCTGACTGACGATTTTTTTAAAAAAGTACTCTGTTTTTCTGTTCCATGATGAAGAGTTTAGCCTTTGATGGGACAGTATTTTACAGAGAGAGTTTTGAAAATATTTTGACAAAATTATTTCGGTGCGATTAGACTGCAGAAGAAGAGTTAAGTAGGTTAATTTAGTTATATTAAGGTCCCATTTCTAGAGCAACATTAATATAGTGTGGGATGGACCGCATTATTTTGAACCTCAATCAGACGACGATGTCACATGAACTGACACTTCCCGTTCCAAATTTCCATACCCAATCAGTGGGGGGACTTTTGGCTCCAGTCAATTTAACATGTACCAAACTTGCTTACGCAACGGTTCTTCGAAGGTCTTGGATATCGAATTTGAAACATGCCGGTTCTGATGTCGATGCCGCAGCGTAAGGTCACTGTTGCCCTTTAGTACTAGACATAATACTGTTTTCCAAAAAATTTTTTGTTCCAACACTGTAATTGATTTTGACTAACATGTGGATTCAATACATGATTTGATTTTTCTGCATGCAAATGTAATTTGCATCTAAAAGAAAGAAAACAAAATTCATAAATCTTTCAAAATAACCTTTCTCACAAGTATTCTGAAGGAAAAAAAAAACGTGCTATTATTTTTCTGTTTTAAAAATATTTTTATACTGCTTACTAACTCATAGGAAAATTTAATTTGAAATTGTTATTTTTTTAATGTAACATATAAAGAGAAGTATACTTTTATCAATTCTAACTGTCTATAACAATATTTTATGCAAAGCCCTACAGGATCGTTTTAATAAAAAATATTCGTTTTATTATGTATGAGCTCATATTTTCAATAAAGAGTTGGTCACGAAGCCGTTCAAGCAATCGGCTAGAGATTGCCGAAGAAGAAAATAATCTGGTCTTACACAATTCCATAGTGTTATGATAAGGATTTGAGTTTTTTATCAATAATTTTACAAGCGATGAGTAATATTTGCATGTATTTATTCTTATAAAAATCGAATATATTTTGAGAGATACAAAGATTATTATATATATTCAAATATTTGTTACTTATAAACTAATTTTAAAACACTTATAGTATAAACAGAAGTATTTTAGAATGATATTATAAATAATAAGAAAGCATTTTTTCCGGATAAAATTTGAATATTTAGAATAAATAATTTTCCTCATCAATAAATAAGTTTCATATCTATATCTATATCCACACACACATCATTAATTATACATCAGTTTTTCAAAATATGATCTAGAAAGAAAGATTGAACTTAAATTGCTTCATCTGGATGATAAATTATAAATTTATCTTCAGAAACTGACAATTTAAACTTTGGCGCAATTATATTTAATTGTCTTTAAATATGCTACACAACTCTGCCTATTTTAAAATTAAGTGAAAAATTTAAATTGCAGTAATTTAAGTCTTTAGAACAACTATAAAATTTAATGTTATTCCTTTTATTATCACAAATAAATTTCACTGGACTCTACGCAGACAATTCTATTTAAATATTTGCAAAACAAATAGAGCAAGGATGTATTCGGATATTTTATTACACAGTGAATAGCACAACATTATGAAAGTAACACAACATTATAATTCTTATATTAGTATTTATGCAGTGAAGAGTGCAATAAATATAAGTATCTCATAATGTTTGCTACAATTAAAATTATTTTCTTAATTTGTAAGTATGCAAGGATGTTCAATATTTTTCAAACATTTTTGCAAATAAATGAAACTACACAGACATGATTAAAATGTTAATTTGGTGAATAATTCTCACTATTTCTGTTTTCTTAGAGAAATTGCGTTTACAGCAATGTTAATATATTTCAGAATATTAAGTCTCCTCTTTTAACATTTCTCTCTAAGGAATGTTTCATAACTTCTTCTATTTACTCGGGTTTCAAATTATGACAAAAGTTGGTAATAAAGTTAGAATACTTTGTAAAACAGTAGCTAAAATTAGTTTCTCTAAATTTTCACACCTCCTCGAATGATTAAAATAGTTATTTTAATTATAAATATATCGATGCAGGTTTATTTTACTTATTATTATACTTTTATATTGTGATAAAAAATTCTGCATTTTATAAGTAAGAGATAATGTAAAATTTGGATTGTTTTTTAAACGTTTATATCATAACGAATACTTGTGTTATTTTCTCCCATTTCTTGTTAATATCCTGTATAGTAGATAAAACCTTCAATATTTTTTTGACTTATGGCACTTCACTTACTTGCTGGCAGATACTTTCGGTGATTTAAGCCGAAAAGAGCGTCTCTTGTTTCTGCAGTAGCTCCAACTAGGGTCTAGAGTAATACTTAGCTACTTCATGCTTCACATTCACTTGCACATTCCCTTTTTACAGGGAGGCGCTTTCACACAATTCACAGATAGAACATAGAACAACCATACCCGAACCGGGACTCGAACTCGGGACGCCCAGATTCACATAGAGAAAGACACTTTACTATGCCATGACGCTGCCTCAATAAAAATCCAAAGCATTATTAATTTTGCATTAAAAGAGGTGAATCTAAGTAGTTTACTTCTTCAATTTCTATGTGATTCCATAAATAGAGCCATGATTGAATATTTGGTGGAAAATTTGGTATATTTCACATCGTAAAGGATTATCAATAGCTCGTCTAGACATTTTAAAGAAATTTTTAAAGCATTTCAATTCAAGAATGTCTATACATTTGTGATCTTATAGCTCATTGTACTATAATTTTTTTACTATTTTAAATTTTTTCAATATCGTAGAATGATTTTTGATGACAGCAATTTAAATTATAAAAAAAAGCGAATTTGCGTATGTAAAAATTTAGATGTAAATACTTATATCAAATAATATTAGATGTAAATACCCATATCAAATAATACTAGATATAAATACCCATATCAAATAATACTAGATGCCAATACTCGTATTAAATAATACTAGATATAAATACCTTTATCAAATACTACTAGATGTAAATACTCATGTTAAATAATACCAGATGCAATATCCGAAATAAGAAAGCAAGGCCAAGGAAAAGGTGTTGGGGAATTTATGCAGGGCAAAACAAATCTGATAATGTAATGCAGAGAGATTTTACTTGGCAGTCAGGTGATGTAGCAAAAAAATTTTTTAATTTGTGAAACGAAATTTATGATGAGAGTCTTTGCATTAAACTTAACATTAGACAACTTTAAAACTGCTGAAAATTTGGTCAACATTCGTTAAATTTTTGGCGTTACACGAGAGTAAAACATTACCAAATAAAATTTTTTATCTTACAAAATAATGTATAGTTTTTCTCGAGAGAGCTTGCCTGAATATGTGGTAAAAATTTTAAATTTTAATACGGAGCTCTTTGTGAGTTTAAATCATGAAAAATGTCTAAGTTGAAAGTTGAAGGAAATAAAATTATTGCTTTGTTTAAATACAACCAACTTAATTTCCTTACGAAAAAAAGTAATAAAAGATGAAATTGAACTAAAGAAGTAAAATGCTATGGTTGTAAGTAAAAAAAACAATCATGTAAGAATAAAAAGAAAAATTTTGCATAATAAAATCACCTTATTATTATTTATTCAAAACCTTATATGAATAAAATGCTATTTTTTCAGTTATCTTTATAAAAAAATATATGTAAGGTAATAACAATAAATCGAATCCTTTCACGGATATAATATTTAAAATAAGTACTTTTAATATCATTGTTCTACCTTAAAAAAATTAAAATTAGTAACAAAAAGGTCACTTAAAAATACTGGACAGAGCAAATAAATATTCTTAATCCTTTTAATTAAAAGAGAATTTTAGAACTTTAGACTGTAACATAAAAAAAAGAAAGAAAAGAAAAAGTCGAAAAATTTCTGCATTAAAATCTCTCCCACCCCTCTCATCATATTTTTTGCTTTAATAATAGGCTAAAAATAGTGATTATTTTATGAAATATATACTTTTCAGTGAGATGAAAAAGTTCACAATAAGGATAAAATTTGAAATTATAAATACGCTAGTATTTTTGTTAAATGAATTTTTAAATCTAAAAATAATATTGATAAATCTTAAAATTGATGAAGAAAATCATTATAATTAAAAATATTATTATTTTTAAAATAAACTCGACAAATTAAGAAATTATTAAATTTTTTTAATCTTCGATATTTTTAATGAAGGTAATCAAAGACAAATTGTTTTTCAGGGAAAAATCTTAAAATTATTTTTTTAGTCATTTTCATAACAATTTTTGTTTTAAAAATTTTCTCGATTTAATTTTTTTGTAATTTTTAGTGATTTGAATTATAACAATTTTATTTATTCATAATTAATAATTGATTCATTATAAATAATTGATTTCAGAAAGTGTTAATAATAATTGTCAATAAAAGGAACATAATACATATTCTTGTCCAGTTGCAGCTGAAAAAGATCCAATCAGTCTTTACTGTTTACAATAAGAATTGCTGTCATGGCATTGTTGTTACTTTTTATACCGATTAATCATTGTAGCAGCCAACTGGCATATCTTTATTTGCCTACTTCTTCCAAAATGTTATGCTTAATGGTAAAAGTTCTCAATTTGTAACCCACAAATCTTCCCTTTAGAAAGGCTAAAACCATCAGTGGATCATTAGTCATAATATTCACAGTTGAAAATGTTACAAATGGCCCAAAACTTTAATGTGATTTCCTTTTGTAGCGTTCTCTTTATTCACACAGACGATTGATAGAATTTTTTATTATAAAGAAATATTTTAACTTCCTTTCTTGTTCATGTAAACATTGCGAGGTCTTTTGAGAAAAAACTCCATTAAATCATCAAATTTATTAGATTGATGAAATTGTTTGTCATTAAAAAATTCACAAAGTGTCATTTTAGCTTTTCTATTTATAACGCAGTTATTTAATTTATATACTAATAAAAGCGAGCGTGTAAAAAAAATTATAGACGGAAATAGGATGGTTGAAAAGGACATACAGATGTTCAGTTGTTAGAATGAAGAAGGAACATAAATGAATTTAAGTGAGAAAGCTGGAAATTTATTTTTAAAGACAATAATAAAAAGCATATATTAATAACATATTATATTTTTCCTGATAACTCGCAACACATTTGGAAACAAAAAATTAAAGCGGTAAATCACAGCAAGTGTCGAAATTGTTAAAGTTAAAACAATAGGTGGAATTGGAGATAAAAAGA